>PVJN01039531.1:0-21245 GCA_004026805.1 Lasiurus borealis
TTTGTAAATAAATCGTCCTGCTGTGTTACATAAATCATAAAGGACTGCAACTGCTCTTCAATATGCAACTGGGTTAAGTTACCATTAATGGCAAACACCAGTCTATTGCTAAGTATATTTTTTTTACTTTTCCTTTAATCCTTTCTGGAGGTAGAAACATTGATTTCCAAATCTTTGGGAATTATGGATCAATCCAGTCTATTTTCCACATCACCTGCCATACTAGTCCATGTTTTTATTCTCTCCAAATGCAAATTAGGCTTTTTTCCTATGCAAAAACAGGTTTTTATTGAGAACACTAGATTATTTTCAAATCAATGGAGAACACAGACTTTTGAAAGATAAAGTACTGCTGTAATGACACTTTCTTAAATGAATAAGCTTCACACACACGTTGAGATGTATCTCTTCCAAAGGTTTAAATAACATACCACTCAGGCACCAGCATGCAAATCCACGTTTGTATTACTGCTGCTGCTACAGCTTCTACCGGTGCTACTTCCTGAGCGCATGAACCCAGCTGAGGCCAAAACTATACATTTGTGATCAGCTCTTCTTTCCCCACAGAGCAGAGATATACCCTAGGAAAGACTGCTGGTTATAGAGCTTAAATCAAATAAAATACATATTCTTTGCCTCATGGTCTGCCTTGACTAAAAACTTTCAGAAATCTTCTGATTGCCACTCATTTTATGGTCCCTGCTGCTGCTCTTTCACAATAAGTAATAGCTTTGGTGTGAAGACAATTCAATTATAAGCAAGATAAGCTGTAGCTGATTTTAATGCCATATTACAGAAGACTAGTAGCCCTGTGCATGAATCTGTGTGCCAGTAGCTCTCTGCAGGGCCTGGCTGCTTGGTGCCCGCTGCCCAGAGACTCTCCCACTGCCCAGAGGCCCACAGGGGCAGAATGCTGCCTGCTCTCAGCGGCCACTCTCCCAGGACTGGGGGACTCTGGCGGGGCTGAGGGGACTGGGCGCTGCCATCTTGTGGCTATGGGTGCTGCCATCTTTGTGATGGAGTGATGGTTAATTTGCATATTACCCTTTTATTAGATAGGATGCCAAATATGAAACTACTTACCCAGAAGTTCCCATAAGATTTAGGAACAAAGAACCTCCAGATTCCAACTCCTGGGCCACTTGCTTTTTCCTGGTGTAGAGTTATCTAATGTGCATAAAATACTTGTGGCTCTATTTGGTTAAACTTATTTAACCTTATAGAAATAACCCAAAGACTTATATCTGACCAGTTACTATGAGCCACATTAAAAAAGAAAGAAAAAAAAAGCTTATATCATAGCAACAGAAACAGTTTAAGGTTACCATCTTTATTAAAAAAAAAAAGTTTTTATTGATTTTTGAAGAGCCAGGAAAGGAAAGGAAGAAAGAGAAACATCAGTTGTATGCCTCCTACTGGAGATCCAGCCTACAACCTGGGCATGAATTGAACTGCAATCTCTGGGTGCATGGGGCAATGCTCAACCAACTGAGCCACACTGGCTATATTTTTCAATCTACTAATACTAATCCTAGTTGTGGAGAGGAAAGATAACTGAGAGGTAGTGAAGAGAGGATCTGTTTTATGTATATGAAATTAGATATGTCAACAAGTCATTCATTTACTCACATTTTGTCACTAGACAATTTGCTACCTTCTGACAGAATACTAATTCCACTGAAAACTGTACTTGCATATGTATATACTTTTCTCTGGTTTCAATTTCCTTGAAAAGATGCTAATATAAATGAATGAAGATAAAAAAATCTATGTATACAGCTCCTCCCTACCATTCTACGGAAGGCCATTTTGGAAGAATTTGTTCAAAATATCTAGGCCAAAAAAAGTTGTGAGATCAATAGAAATTCTAGCATCATCTGAGCAACCAAATAATTCTGCTTCCATCCAATGCTAACATACCACCTCTTCAACATGTGAAATGTTGAAAGTTCAAATTTAATTTTACCCGATGAAATACTGCATTTTTCATGACGTGAATCAATTTTTGAAATAGGCTAATTTTTATAAAAGAAAGATTACATTCATACTTCCTTAGCTTTCTCTTTCCTGAATAAAATTGGTCTTGTATGAGAAACCACCAATAACTTATCATTATATAAAGTGCTACTGTACTACAGTAAAAATATTTAGTTGAAAGTATCATTTTTTAATCTCCAACATGGCTACATGTCAGATGAACCAATATTTCTATGTAAGCCAATCTCATGAAGAGCCATGCCTTAATCATTTTGATCAAAAATTATAATTGAACTCATGTGGACTTGTTTCTCCATTAGGCATATACAGGGATGGGGAAAAGTAGGTTTACAGTTTTCATATAGAAAATAACACAATGATTAATAAATAATAATACAGGAAAAAATTTTCCCATACTCACAACTGTAAACCTACTTTTGCCTACCCCTGTAGAATCACCTTTAGTCAACTGCTGCTGAACATGTTATTCAATAATTCATTGGCTTGTGAAGCAAAAATACAATTTCAATATGGTTACTGAAATCTTAAGGGATTAAATTATAGTCCTGAAAGTTATGAAAGAGCTTATCCGTTGTTTCATTCCCTTTTGGCTATTTCTGAGTTTAACTGGTAATTTTTTCTTTTCAATCTACCCTAGTGATCTTTTACTATTTCTTATATTGGACCTCTCTGAAAATTAAGGTAACTGTCAATTAAGAATTACATAATTAGTCAAATTTATTGCTACATATGATCAAATTGGGGGAGGGAAGGCTGTTTCTTTTCCCAAAAATTTTGCCCTGTAGTTTTCTTGAAATAGTTCTCTTAAGGGATTGGCCCAGACTCTGACCAAGGTCCCCTTTATGTCAGGCACCCTAAATAAAGAGTAAAAAGGGCTTTACTGTCATAGTTAGCCATAGACATAATCTGATTCAGGAGCAAGAAGAAATAACTCTCCACCAGAAGCAAAACTTTCTTTTACCTGGTGACAATGGCCTGAAATTATTTTCACAGGAATCAAAGTGTCTCATTTCACAGCTAGAAGTCAAGGGCAAACACTTAGAACATTTAAATTTAATTGTAGATGAGATTTAATATAACTGCAAATGCTGTTCATAGGGGTCAATTATATAGGCTTGGGAAGACAAAAGATAGACCAGCAACAATGAGGATGAGAGATTGTTGGTGATAAGCAAGGGACAGTAAAAGAGAAGCTCAGGGAAAATGCAGCCTGACAGTGTGTGGTAGGAAGGCTAAGAGAGCAGCTAGAGTTAATTCTTTTGTTCTACTGGGTAAGGCCCTAATGATACTAGATGAGGGGAAGTTAAGAGGCAAGACTGAAAGGTGACGCTATTTACACATGTGTATTTGCTTGACTAAGACACTTCTGGAAAGCTGTGAAAATTGGGAGGAACAGATTCTCAACCATCAATTTTGAAACAATATTTTAGAATGTGGAAGAATCTTGAGGCAGAGCATTTACACTGCAATCAACATTGTTTGGAATGTTTGTAACTGAGTGTGAAACAAACCCATGATGCAGCTAATCAAAATTTCCTAAAATATGTTTATATTCATGTGTCTGGGATTAGATTATTGAACGAAAATCACACTCTGACTCTCACTAATATACTTAGGAGACATTGATATGCAAAGGACAGAGAAATATGCATATAGAGAGGTTATAGAGAATTTCTCATCACTGTGACCAAGCAAGCTGCAGAAATATGTCAGCAAAATATTCTAGAACAGTGGTTCTATGACCCTTTAATACAGTTCCTCATGTTATGGTGATCCCCAACCATAAAATTATTTTCGTTGCTACTTCATAACTGTAATTTTGCTACTGTTATGAATCGTAATGTAAATATCTGTGTTTTCTGGTGGTCTTAGGCTCTACAGCAATGGTTCTCAACCTGTGGGTTACAACCCACAGGTTGAGAACCACTAGCAGAGTCACCTTAAGATCATTAAAAAGGTTGAGAACCACTGCTCTAGAACAATGAAGCAAAATTTCTAACAAAGAAATTTTCTCTGGCCAGTGACCTAGCCTAACTACTCAAGGCAAGTATACAAATGAGAAAGAAAGAGGAAAGGCTAATTAAAATTAGTCTGAAAACAAGTATAAAAATCAAGATAGAGAGAAAAAAATTGGACATATGATAAAATAGAGTATTTAATGACAGGTATAGCGGTCATTGGCTACAAAAACAAGTTCAGCAAGAACAATCACATTAAAGGAAACTCTTCCCATTTGGATAAGACTTATGGTCTACTGGAACCCAGAAACATCATAGACATTTAATGAATCTTGATTTTTAATAAATATTTGATGAAGATTTTCACAACAGCCTCATGGATGGGTTGTTGACATGAAAGCATCATTACTGAGTTATGGAAGCTTGCACAAACACAGTTGGTGTTTATGAATGACATTGTGTGGGTCAGCCTACTTTCAGAGCAAACCCTGAATAAAGCACACAGCAATGCAGTATCTTCATTAAAGTATAAAAGATTCTTCCTGACTTCATTCTGTACAATAATATCAGTGACTTGGAAAAAGTCCCAGAAAGCAATATTATTTAAATTTCAAAGGTAAAATTAGAAATGATGATTTATTCAATAAGAATAAACTACACACTAGATTACATAATTACAATTTGTTGTTTCTATGAGCTAGAATAGTACATAAAAAGTCTGTAGAGTGAAACTTAATGGAAATAAATGGTAATTTGTTTTTGTTTTTTTTTCTTTTCTTTTTTTTTTTCACTAAAGAGAGAAAAACCCAAGTGTTGTTTGGAAACAAGTTGTTTTTCGTAAAAGCGCTTTGTGAAAGATAACTTTATCTTAAAACAAATAGTGTTCACATGAGACAAATACTTCCTTTACTTCTGTGGCATTGTGTTGATTTTTTTAGTGGCACATATTAAGAAAGAAATTGAAGTGAAATATCCAAAAGCCAATGGAGCATCCTGGATGCCATACTTATTAAGGAGCAGTAGAAAGAGAAAATTAAGAAGATCCATTTTTGATATTTAAGATATATATATTTTTAAGAGTTTTTCTTTGGTCAGTGTGGCTCAGTTAGTTGGAACATCGCCCCGTACACTAAAAAGTCTAGGTTTGATTCCTAATCAGGGCACATAGCCAGGTTTCCAGTGTGATCCCTGGTTAGGGGACATTTGGAAGGCAACTGATGGATGTTTCTCTCATATCAGTTTCTCTCTCTCTTCCTTCTTCTCTCTAAAAATCAATTTAAAAATATTTTTAAAAAGAATTTTTCTAGATTCCAATACAAAGCAAACTTCTAAACATTTTTTTCCATTGCCCCTACTTTTGATTGGCATGACTCTGTCCTAATGTAGAGGAGGAAATAATTTGACTAAACATCACTGCATAACAAGGGTCACCAGTTCTCCAATCTGCAGTGGCTAAGGCCTTATTACTACCATTTTGCATCTTCCAGTCCATTGATTCCACAATTTAGAGTTTTTCTAAAGAGATGAGAGAATAAATTTGTTTTATATTTTCACAAAGGGAAAGACAAGATCAGTAAGGAGGCAGATTTCAATTCCATCTGAAAACATACTTGTTTAAATAACTAGGACAGTGATACAGGTTGCCAGGCCAGGCAGGCAGCTCCTTTTACATCATGGACAGAGAGGTGCAAGAGTGAGTTATAAAAGCACAGAGGCAGTGATTAAGACATGAAGTAAGTAGAAGGAGAGGATATAGATTACGAAGAGAAGAGCCAGGGATGGAACCCTGACTTTGGAGTCCCTGAGGAAGACCATCTAAAGGAGACCAAGGAAGGAGAGCAACCAAGATGGCGGCATAGGTAAACAGCTAAACTACTGCCTCGCACAACAATTTCAAAACTATAACTAAAAGACAAAACAGACATCATCCAGAATCACAGGAAGGCTGGAGGAGTGGAAATTCTACAACTAGAAGGAAAGAGAAAAGCACTCTGGGACTCAGAGGAGCTGCAAAAGGCAGAGGTACCAAGGCGCACATGCAGAAAGGACTGGCAACTGAGGACGCAGCTAGTTTTCTCAACCAGGTGGGAGACAAAAGCTCCCAATAGCTCTAATCTCCAGTTTGGGGTGAGACTCTGGGGACCCAGACTCATTCAGGGAGAAACTGAACTATCTGGCAGCAGGTTAAACTCAAGGGCGACTTCCTCTCAGAGGTGACATCAGTGATTACCACGGGATACTGAAACCCAGAGGCCTCTTAGGGCAGGGCTGATGGGAATTGTTGTCTGCTCTGCCCTGAGACTCCACCCTATTCAAGCTGAGCACAGAGGCTTTTGCAAGTCTTATCGTATAAGGGTTTCTTCAGCACAGAAGTTCCCTCAGCATAGACACAGCTGATCCTCACAGCCAATTGGCCTGGAGGTCATTTCCTCCCAGTGATACCCACAAAAAACAAGGCTTAACTACAACAAGATTGTGCACTCAGCCCACAAAAGGGTGCACCAAAAGTGTCCACCTCAGTTAAGTGGGGAGGCTGAGCCACTGGACCCTATAGGACACCTAGCACACAAAGCCACTCTCTCAATTCAGGGAAGCAGCCAAAATGTGGATTCAAAGAAACAAGTCACAAATGAAAGAAATGGAGGAAAACAAATGACTGGGTATAGAGTTCAAAACCACGGTTATAAGGTTTTTCAAGAATTTTCTAGAAAAGGCTGATAAATTTAGTGAGACCCTCAAAGATATGAAAAGGGACACTAGAAATTAAGCATACACTGACTGAAATAAAAAATAATATACAGAGATCCAACAGCAGACTACAGGATCGTAAGAATCAAGTCAAGATTTGAAATACAAAGAAGTAAAAAACACCCAACTGGAAAAGTAAAAAGAAAAAAGAATCCAAAAATATGAAGATAGTGTAAGGAGCCTCTGGGACAACTTCACGCGTACCAACATCAGAATTATGGGGTGCCAGAAGAAGAGAGAGAGCAAGATACTGAAAACCTATTTGAAGAAATAATGACTGAAAACTCCCCCCACTTGGTGAAAGAAATAGACTTACAAATCCAGGAAGCACAGAAAACCCTAAACAAAAGAAATCCAAAGAGGACCACTCCAAGACACATCATAATTAAAATACCAAGAGCAAAAGACAAAGAGAATATTAAAAGCAGCAACAGAAAAACAGTTCATTACCTACAAGGGAGCACCCATTTGTCTGTCAGCTGATTTCTCAACAGAAACTATGCAGGCCAGATGGGAGTAGCAAGAAATATTCAAAGTGATGAATAGCAAGAGCCTACAACCAAGAATACTCTACTCAACAAAGCTATCATTCAGAATTGAAAGGCAGATAAAGAGCTTCACAGATAAGAAAAAAACTAAAGGAGTTCATCACTGCCAAACCAGTATTATATGAATGCTGAAAGGTATTCTTTAAGAGGAAGAAAAAGAAAACAGTAAAGATAAAAATTATGAACAAATATATATTTATCAAGTGAATTTAAAAATCAAGTGAATAAAAAATCCAATGAACAGAATAAACTAGTGAATATAATAGAATCAGGGGCACAGAAAGGGAGTGGACTGACAATTCTCAGGGGAAAGAGGTGTGGGGGATGCGGGAAGAGACTGGACAAAAATTGTACACCATGGATGAGGACCGTAGAGGGGGTAAGGGCAGAGGGTCAGATGGGAACCTGGTGGAGGGGAGCTATGGGGGGTAGGAAATAGGAACAATTGTAATAATCTGAACAATAAAGATTTATTTAAAAAAACAAAGCAGACTAAGAAGGAGACACTCTGGAACTAGAAGGAGTCAAAAAACATTATCTGACTTGGAAGCCAGGAGAAGCCAAGAAGAAATAAAATGGTCAACAGCATTGGACATTCAAGAGACATAAAATAAGAACTAAAAGCAGTATTTGAAGTTCAATATTAAGGTCACTGATGATCTTAATTATTTCAGTCACATTGTTAGGAGAGAAGCCAAACTGTGGAGAGTTATGGGAAAATGAGATGTGCAGAAGAGAAGGAGGAGGTGACAGTTCTTTTTCTAAAATGTTATCAGAAAATTTCCAGAGGGAGGAAAATGGATCAATGTTATAAAATAAATGTTTATGCCCCTACCCTAATTCATATGTTGTGATGTGGGGTATCATCACAAATGTGATGGTATTTGGAGATAAGGTTATTAGGATATAATTTGGGTAGAATAGGTCGTGAGAGCAGGAACCACATGATGGGATTAGTGGCTTTATAAGAAGAGGAAGAGAGAATTCCCTCTTTCTCTGACAAATTAGGACACAATGAGAAGGTGGCTTCCTACAAGCCAAGAAGGAAGTTCATCAGAACTGTTAGCACCCTTGATCTTCCAGCCTCCAGAACTGGGGGAAAAATAAATTTATGTTGTTTAAACCACTCATTCTATGGTATTTTGTTATGGCAGCCTGAGTTAACACAGGCGATAACCAAAAGAAGGTTCTGGATCAAGGGAAAGGCTTTTGATTTTAATTTTTTTAGGATGGAAAAGATTGAGTATCTTTCTAGTTTAAGAGGAGGAAGCCAATGGAAAGGAAAAATTGAGATGGAAGATAGAATGGATAGTTCAAAGAGCAAATCTCCTGAGGAAGCAGAAGGAAGTGGGACCAAGAGCATGACCAGGCATTAATCTAAAATAGGAAAATCACTGACTGAGTGTGTATAAAGCAGTTTCTAGATCATTACTCAACATTGGTTGTTGACGTGTTTAATATTCTGCATTCAGAAAGTGTTCAAAGAGAATGAAATGCCAGGTTGGAGAAGAGTGAATTCCACAAAATGCTTAATCAGGAACTGTGTTGGTTTCCTACTGGCCTTCTCCAGTTATAGGAACCTCCACCTGTTTTTAGGGATAATTATTTTCATTGTAGCTTTATGGTAAAAAGACATGGCAACAAAACAAACAAACAAAAAAGCTTAAATAACTGCTTCTAAGTGGAGTTAGTAAAAACTAGGGACATACACATCTATAATAGTCAATGAAAAGAATACATTATTGATGCTCAACAATACATAGCCAAAGCATTTTGTAAGGATTTTAATAAAAATGTGAGTCAGAACTATTTTTCAGTAGAGAATAATTTCATCTCCCCTGGGGTTACTAAATGCCTATGATTATATAAGATTTAAGCCTCTACTCCAATTTTGCGTTGTTTTATTTTTTAAAAAACACACACACAACAACAACACATTTTATGTTACCTGGGTTCTATTGGTATCTGCAGATAACCATTATTAGCACAATTTAACCAGGCTTTTCCTGCCTCCATGGCTCAGGGAATTTCATGTATTCCCCAAGTAACACCTGGCACCTCTTAAGTATACAAATAATGTTTGTTAATTCAAGTTGTATTGCTTTTCAGCATTTTCCCAGGAAGAAACAAAGGTGAAAACCAAAGCATGACTCTTTTGTATAGACTCACCTATATATAATATAAATAATAAAGATGTAATATGCAAATGATCATTACACTGTAAAGCATAACAATTGACCGCATAACGACAGGATCACAGATCAGCTGGAGGGTGGGGCAGTGAGCTACCGGAGGAGGCAGGGCAGCAAGCTATGAGGGGGAGGGGACAGAAGGAGCTACAGGGGTGGGGACAGTGGGGGGAGAGCTATAGGAGGGCAGCAGGGAGCTACTGGCGACTAATAGTATAGTATAAATAGCCTGATTAAAGATAATTATCCAATCGTCCTGAATTGCAAGTGGAGGAAGTTTTAAAACATTGCCATCTATAACAATAGCCACACATTGCATATGCATTTTGTGAACTGAAAGTAGATACAAGAGAAACTGTTTTACCATGCCATACACAGGTATATCATTAAACTATTGAAGATTGTTTAAAACAATTACTAAGTTTTTGTTCTTAAGTATTATACTATGAAAGATAAATTTACACGTGCACTTCTATGATACTTTCTGGAATAGTCGGGCTTTTATTCAAAGCAGGATTGGGGAGCACTTGTGGATTCTGAGATGAGAAACCTGGTGTGAAATAGTGTGTTTAGTATACTAATTCAGTAAGTGGCCAAAAACCTCCTAATGTGGCTCACTAAGTAATAATTACCTTGAACATTTAATACTGGCTTGGTTTAAAGGGGAGAGGTATAAACCCTTCAGTGAAATAAAATAGCTTTTTGTCTGATTCTCAGAGTCCTTGAAACTCTCAGTTCAAGGGAGGTCAAATAATTATATCATAATGCATAAAGTTAATTCATCTTTTTCTGCAGGTTTTTATTATAAAAAACTTGCTTTTAACAGAACAATTCACTGATTCTTTTTATATCTCATTCGAGTGTATATATTTGGTGGAGAAATTTTTATGAGAATATTATCTGCAGGTCCTCTATCATCCTAACATCATGAAAAAATAACCTTGACCAAATTAAATAAAAAGAATATACTATTATTGTTAAGTCTCCATTTGTCTAGGGGGGATCTCAATCATCTTTATCTGTTTGCCCTTCACTGAAGTGTATGATCTAGTCTGTGATTTTGCAGTTATTTTCTAGTAATACACATTAAGGTGACATATCTTAGGATTTCCATTGGTAAGACAAACATAAACAAGCAAGATCAATAGTCTGATGACCCCATGGATCAGAACTTTGGAGTCTAATGTTTACCCATTATCTTTCACAGGCTTCTATTTTGGTATGTGCCATGAATACCAAGTTGACCTGCTTGAAATCTCTGAATAAAGCATATTTACTGAGAAAAAAAAGAGAGTTAGCATGATTTGTGCCTTCTTATTCTGACCATTAGCCATTAGAACAAGCAATTTTTAAAAGTGTATAGAAGGGAATTCTGTAGTGTTTAAATTCAACGTTTTAAACTGGATTCAAGTTACATTGTCCTAGGCATTCACTTTTCTGGTTCCTTACAAAAAAGCCAAATACAATCATCTAGTAATGATTCTTCATTTATAATGCAGATTCTCAGTATTCTGTTAAAAAGCTTTTATTTACTTTCTGTGATAGTTAATTTTATGTGTCAATTAGACTGGGTCATAGTGACCAGATATGTGGCTAAACGTTACTTTGGATGTTTCTGTGAAAATGTGTTATATGAGATAAACATTTAAATAGGTGGATTTTAAGTAAAGTAGAGTGGCTTCCATTGAGTGGATCTCATCCAATCAGTTTAAGGCCAGAATAGAACAAAAGATTGACCTTCCCTGAGCAAGAGGGAATTTCCTAAGCAAAAGGGAATTTCCTCAGCATATAGCTTTCAGACTTGAATTGGAACATCAGCTTTTTTGGGGTCTCCAGCCTCTGGGCTCACTCTGCAGATTTTGGAGTTGCCGTCATTCATAATAACATGAGCCAATTCCTTAAAATAAATAATTTTAAAGTAAAAAAATATATATATGTATACACACACACACACACACATACATATAATTTGATGCATATACTAGTATTTGGATTAATATACCTGGTGTGTAAATTTTTTTAAGTTAAAGATATATGTTGTATTACAGTCTTCATTTTCAAGCAGATTCTGACTCTGGCTAAGTTATTTATGTTTTCCATGAGCCCCTTGAGTAAACAAGACTTGGACTATCAGAGGAGTTGTCTGACAGCCTTTACCTACTGATCCAGGGAATCACTAGAGGGTATTCGATAAGCATTTACAGCAAGCACTACTGAGTCTAGGTTTCAGGCAACCAACCATGTAAACAATGCTTATGTAATTCTCTCAAACATAATCCAGCAACTCTGCTAAATGTACTCAAATTGGTATATTTAACCAACCTAAAATTATTTATTCCTCCTTTCTTGTTCTATTAGAAAAACATATTCTAGAAAAACATATTATTTCTTCTTTCTCCTCTCCCTCCTTTCTTTCCTTCTACTCTTCAACACAAATTAACAATAACTTGCAATTTTTTTGGAGTGTGAGTCTTTGATTCTTGGGTTTGTTTTATATTTTCCAACTTTGGGCTTAATGGGGGGAACTGACCCCACGTAAAGATGTGGAGACAATGGGAGATGGTACAAGTGGCAGGAGAATTTCCTCCCCTTTGCAGGAAAACAGGTGAGATAATCACAGCATCTTTAAACAAGTCAGAAGGACTTTCCTCAGATAGAGGAACAGGTGGTACTTCTGGAGAGAGGGTGCAGGAGAATTTGTGAATTTGAAATACCCTGAGTCACTCAAATCTTCCCGTAAGTCCTCATTCAAATTCTTGGGGTCCCATTCTTTCCTTTAAGTTTTTTTATAGAGAATAGGCTGTGAATTCAACTGATACAATAAAGCAATCCAGAGAATCACATTTTGAGTTTGGCTTTTCCGATATGTTATTCTACAAATACTTTTGATAAAAAATTCTATATCATTATCATAGCTATTCCATTGTTTTCCTTGAGCTGAAATTTTAATAAATTGAGGATTTAATTCCTTTTCTTTAAGCTATTCAATATAACTAGAAGCAACCAGCTTATCCTACTGCCCCTTAAATTCCTCACAGCCTTCACGTTTTTTCCTATGGTAGCAGGCACTAGGTCATACAAAGTCTTGCCTTTGATGGGACCTTTACTCCATGTGGCTATAGGTGTTAATTGTATTACTTAATTAGCTCTTTTGGCACTGTGGGTGTGCCACGTGATGCCAGAATGTATCTCTTAGTCGTAGGTAGATTTTAGGCCCCACCAGCCTAAATCTGGAATCGGTTACCCACCAGTTCAGATAACCCATCCCAGGTTTACTCATATTTTGTATTTGATATAATTCAAATATCTCCTATCTAAATTATACATCACACAGTTCTAACAAAACTACTTACAGAAGAAAATGGAAGCACCAACTAAGATGCCTTAATATCCCTACCTACAATTAAAGTTGAAAAAATCCTGTAAAAACAAAAACAGAGGTACTCTACTGTATATTCCAAGTATAACCATACTCTTTTAAAAATATATATATATTTCTTTATTGATTTCAGAGAGAGAGAGAGAGAGAGAGAGAGAGAAACATCAGTGATGAGAGGGAATCATCAATCGGCTGCCTCTTGCACACCCCCTACTGGGGATTGAGCCCACAACCCCGGGTGTGTGCTGCTGGCCAGAATCGAACCTGGGACCCCTTAGTCTGTAGGTTGACACTCTATCCACTGAGCCAAACTGGCCAGGGCAACCACACTCTTTTGGTTTAAAATTTTTGTCAAAAATATACTGAAAATTCTTAAAACTCAAACATAAGAAAACCAATAAACCAATAAAAATTTTGAGCAAAAGATATGGACACTTCCCCTGAGAACATATACAGATGGCATGGAAGCATATGGAAAGATCTCAACGTCATTTGTCATTAGGGAAATGCAAAATAAAACAGCAATGAGATATCACTACACAACTTAGAAGGCTAAAATGCAAAAAACTGGCATTAGTAAACAGTATTACACTGGCCAAGATGTGAAGCAAAATACTAATTCATTGGTAGTAACAACTTTGGAAGACAGTTTGGCACTTTCTTACAAAGCTGAACATAATCTTAACAAGCAATTAAGCAATTGTGCTCTATTTATTTACCAATTGAGTTAAAAACATATGTTCACACAACAACTTGCACAGGAATATTTACAGCAATTTTATTCATAATTGCCAAAACCTGAAAGCATTCAAGATGTCCTTTAGCCCCTAGCTGGTTTTGCCTGGTGGATAGAGCATCTGCCTATGGACTGAGAGGACTGCAGTGTGATTCTTATCAAGGGCACATGTCTGGGTTGTGATGTCAATCCCCAGTAGGGGGAGAGCAGGAGGCAGCCGATCAATGATTCTCTCTCATCATTGATCTCTCTCTCTCTCTCTCCCCCCTTTCTCTCTGAAATCAATAAAAATACTTTCTAAAAAAAAAGTCCTTTAATATATAGTCAATGAATAAACAAATTGTGGTACATTCATACAATGAAATATTATTCAGCAGTAAAAAGAAAGGAGCTATCAAGCTACAGAAAATTTGGAGAAAGCCTTAAGTGCATAATGCTAAGTGAATGAAGCCAGCCTGAAAGACTGATTCCAACTACACGATATTTTGGAAAAGGCAGTAGAGAGACAATAACAAAAATCAGTGGCTAAAAGAGGTTCAGGAGGAAGCAGAAAGAATGAATATGTGAAGGAGAAATTTTAGGCTGCTGAAACTATTCTCAAACTTACAGTTCCATGGGACCAGAAACAAGCTCCCCTGGGCTCCAGAGCCAGGTGCTCAAAAGGTATTTCCTAGGCCTCGGCGGCAAATATGTTAGGTCTCCAGGTGTATTTAACCTCTCCCTTCTGGGAGCAACTGCAAAGGCAGTGTGCAAAGATGGCGTTGGCCAGTCTTAGTACTCAGAGAGAATATGAGCAGACTTCTACAGTAGCTGTGTGTGTTAAATAAAAAGCCTGCCCCTCAGTCTGAGGCTTTAACATAAGGCAGGTGAGTCCGGATGTGATCGGCTATCTCTGAGCTGGACCCTGGGGCAGGTGAATCCAATTGCAGGACCACTTTAAGAGCCATTTCTCAGGTTGCTTCAGTCTTTGTGGGTTTTTCAAAACTAGGTGATTTGGGAGTTCATCTTCCAAGTGTGTGTCTTAAAAGTTTGGGTGCCCTATGTGAGGTTCATATTCTTTGCTGTGGAGGGAAAAGTTCTGGGTTTTGAGTTTCCTCCCGGTCATGGGTCTCCATGCGGGTGAGGTGGGGAGGGATGTGGAGTTTGTGGCAAGATTGTGTCAGGGACTCTCCTGCTTGGATGTGATTTTCTTATTGTTTGTCCACTCTGCAGTTGTTACTCAACCTTTATGGTTTCTTAAGAGGCAATTGTTCCAAATGTAGCTGTAGGTCAGTGTGTTCACGGAAGGAGGTGAGTTCACGGTCTTCCTAAGTCCCCACCTTGAAAATGCTTGTTTTTTAATGCTGTCTCTGCATGTATGTTGACAAACATACACTTGCCTAGGTGTTACTTAATGCATAGTGGCGCTTCAAACATTGTGAAATTCAAGTTTACATGTGCTTTCAAACAACATATTTTAAGTAAAGTTGTTTTCAACCAGAAGAGGAAGCTCAATTATTCCCCATTCATTGGACTAATATCTGTCAAGCATCTATCTCCTCTGGCATTTTGTCTGTTCACAGACTCAGATATGAAGCACCTATGTGAAAGAAACTGCTGGATGACCACAAGGAGAACCCTAGAGCTAGAAAGAACCTTCAAAATTAGTCCAAATTGGGTCGAGATGGCCAGACTTTATACTCCTGCATTAATTACCAGGTGGGGAAAGCCCAGGGAAGGGACATAACCTTGGCAAAGGCACTCTCTACAGTTGAGGCAATTGTGCTAGCATGTCAAGGGCCGTAAGTTTGACATGCTTAGAGGCTGTGTTATATTTAATCAGTATTTCTGAATGGTGATTTTGAAATTCACAGAAATAGCTGGGCTCTGAAAGAAAGGAAGCATGTAATGTGTGAAAAACTAAAGGCTCCCCTTGCTCTTGGGTTAGTCTTCCAAGGAGGAAAATGCTAGTCCAGCACATTTTTATAAATTCTTTGGAGAAAAGACTTAACTCTGAAAATTCCCAGGTGGTAGCTTGGTGTTTCTGTTACAGTAGGTATTTCTATTGCTATTAATAAGCATTAGTTAAATTGTATTTCCTTTTCTGTGTGATCTGCTAAAAGAGGTGTAACCCCTAGCCAGAGTAGTAGGGTATTATTCCAAGGCTCCATGTCCTAATAGTAGTCATGCCAGGGAAATGTGAATGATTAAAGTTGTCTGAGAGAAGATGCCAGGTCATATGGACTTGTACCTGAAAGAGGACCCCATGAGCTGAAACTAAGGACTTGAGATGCAAAGACAGACTTATCCCAGGCATGAAGTATTGATAAATAGTGATATGAAAAGAGCCCTAATCCAGGAAAAATAATGTGATTTGTCATTAGGGAGCTGTCACAAATTGGGCTTCTTGGGGAACAGAATCTGAGCTAAGCATGCTGGATGTTTACTAAAAAGAAAATTTGAGCCCTAGCCAGTTTGGCTCAGTTAATAGAGCATCGGCCTGCGAATTGAAGGGTCCTGGGTTTGATTCTAGTCAAGGGCACATGCCTTGGGTTGCAGGTTCAATACCCAATGCAGGATGTGCAGGAGATAGTCAATCAATGATTCTGTCTCATCAGTGATGTTTCCATCTCTCTTTCCCTCTCCCTTCCTCTCTGAAATCAATAAAAAAAATATATTTTTTAAAATCTTTCAAATCAATACCTATAGGAGGTAGAAGGAAGCAGGACTGGAAGGAGAACAAAGTGGAGCTGCAATACAGCCCAATGACAGCCTTGGCTGACCTCAAAAAGAACCCTAGAGCTAGAAAGGACCATCAAAGTTAACATTCCCAGCAACTGGGGCAGCAAATCCTTCATTTGAGGAGGGACTTGGGCAGGGCATCACAGAGTCTACCACAGTAAATTAGCTGTGCCACTTGGAAACATTTCTTCATTTATATTCTTAAAGCAGTTCTGCCAGGATTGTACTTGATTACTGTTCCTGGAGAAACTTAGCAGAGAAGATTAGTGGGTTGAATTATGCCCCTGCCACTCCAGTTGTTCTTGAAACTGTAACCAATACTCATCATTTCTCTCCCCCTTGTCCATTCTAGATTCTCCTCACCCTCAGCTAGCACATACCTGAAGGGTCAGACCCTAGCCACCATGATTTTCTCAGAACAAGGTTACTGTACTTCTTTTCCATCCACCATAAAAATTGGGCATGGAAGTACCAAGTGATGCCCCAGTGACTCACCTAAGTGCTCCCATTGTTCAACCCTGCCACTTCTCAATGATCAGGGCCAATTATTACTGTCAGAATGATGACTCCCCTTCTTACCCACTGGTCCCTTGGCACAAGAACCTTAAAGTGCCACAGCAGGTATAGTTTAAAATTCCATTGGATTTTTGCATTGTCCCCTAGTGGACATATTCCCCCCCCTTTTTTTTGGAATCAGGATCCATAAATCTGCAGAGATCAGAGTTTCAAGATGGGAAAAACCAATTCCTCACATGGGAAGCAATAGGAGTCACTTAGGAGTAACAGTAAGCAAGGCCACTCCTGTTTTCACCTTTTGGGTTTTGAGTCCATCCATTCTTCCTACTAGGGACACAGAACTTTAAGTTATTTTTTATTCAGCATGTATATTGTGTCCTTACATTCTTGTCAGTATTGTCCCCAAGTTTATACATCAGTTATGCCTTTAACAGGATCTTTCAATGTCCTGTTGTACTGAATCATGTTCCATTGTATGAACAGACCACATTTTGCTTATCCTTTCATCATCAGCTGATGAACAGTTGAGTTGTTGCTTTTAGCTATGATGAATAATGCTACTATGAACATTCATGTGCATGGTTTATGTGGGCATGTTTTTAATGTTTTTGTGTAACAAAAAATGATAGGAACAATAGATCCCATAGTCAAAGACTAGTTCCATTCCTCCTGTTCTAAAAAGCAAGTCCCCTGATCTGAGATGATATTATGTAGGAACCTATGACCATGGTTCAAACATTCTGCAAGCCCTTGCATAGGGCCTTTCCTCCTGGTTGAGGCCTTGCCATGAAGAAAGGCAAAAACCTCTGAGAGAATAGGCATAGATTTCTGTCAGAATGAATTGCTGGCTTTTCCAGGGTGGAAGAATTCCGATGTAGTCAATTTGCCATCAAGTAATAGGTGGACTCTTCAAAAGATAATAACATAATGGGATCTCACTGTTGGTTTCAGTTGATAGCAGATTAGATATTTAGCAACAATAGCAGCAGCAACAATAGCAACTAGGTCAGTCTTGTAAGTGGGAGCCATGCTGCTAGGCCCATTCCTCCATCCCTACCACCATGGTCATTTTACTTATGGGCCTTCCTAATCAAACCATATTTTTGCTTAACTTCTAAGATATAAGAATTTCCTGATTTTTCTCCCAATTCCCTGTCTACTCCTTCTCAGTAATTTTTTCTGATTGATTTTTCTTCAGCTTAACTTTGAAACATTATTGATACCCAAATTTCTGCTCTCTGTTGTCTTTCCTTCTCTAGTCACATATTCTCCCTGGGTGAACTCATCCTTTGATAAGGCTTTTTTAATTAATTGTGAACTGTTTCTTGACTCCAGAGAGACCACAATCCTGAACTCTTGTTTATGTTTTAGAAAAAGAACTCTTGAGACATTATGGAAAAATGTGTTTATCCAACCACACACCTTTATTTATCTATTTATTTTCAGTAAATATTCATTGAGTTCCTATTTCCCATTTGGAAGTGGCATGGGATGGGAGTAGGAGTAAAGATTGAAAGCAGAGAGACCAGAATTCAGGCAGGTGATTGAAATCATGAGAATGGATAAGATCATGTAGAATCTGTATGTAAGGTTAAGACAAGGCAAGCAAGAATCAAAGCCTAGGATTTATCAATATTTAATAGACGGGTAGAACATGCACTAATAAACTTGGGATGAATTGAAGAGAGCTCAAAATCAGCAGGAAGGTTTCAAAAAAAAATCTTTGTATCTCTTTTATGTACCTTGCTTTCCACCTTCCTCTTATAGCCTTTGGTCAGGCATCCCAGTCTCTCAAGCTGAAAACCTGAAAGTCAGTATTTCACTCTCATCCTTATCTTCTGCATTTAATTGCTAACTAAGTCCCATTATTTTCCCGGTGACACATCTTTAGTCCCAAGACCCCCATCTTTGTTTAGTCTTGTGTCACTTCTCACCTAGAGGTGACATAAGCCTCCTATTGTCTTGGGCCAACTCATAGAACTAAAGAAAATCTAGTATGTGCAGCCTGTGAGAAACATATGGGAGGTCTTGAGGCTGTGCCAAAAGGGTGTTTGTAACCAAGCATTACTCTGTGAGATTTCCTGAATAATGAGTGATCTTAATTAGAATCCAAACAGTGGATCAAAAGGTCATGGCATAATAGGTGAGAGAAGCTAGACTGAAACCAGGGAAACACACATGCCACTTTGTTTCCTGAAATCTTCCTCTCAAGTGTGTTTGCATTTTCTACAGGAGTGAGAGACACATGTTAAAGAAACTGAGTTGAGTGAGGTGCTAAGGCGACCCTGCTAGCGGTTCTCAACCTGTGGGTCGAGAGTCACAGGTTGAGAATCACTGCTGTGGAGCCTAAGACCACCAGAAAACATAGATATTTACATTATGATTCATAACAGTAGCAAAATTATAGTTATGAAGTAGCTCGAAAATAATTTTGTGGTTGAAGGTCACCACAACATGAGGAACTGTATTAAAGGGTCAGGGCATTAGAAAGGTTGAGAAGAACCAGTGTGCTAATGGATTTCTTAGCTGCTAGTTTGCCCCTCTTCAAATCTGGTACATGTGAGGTGATCAAATAACTTTCTCCACACTGCTATAAGTATAGTCTTTCTAAGCAATGAATTTTATTTTATCTTTCTCTGACTTAAAATATTTCAATGACTCCTACTGCCTATAGCAGGAGTTCTTAACCTAAAGTAGTTGGTGGGAAATGGGAGAAGTGAATCTATGTCATGTTGAATTTCCTTGCAGAATAGTATGTGTTTCCTAAGGCTAAGAATCACTAGCCAATTGGACAAAATGTAAACTCCATATGATCTCCATCTATGTTTCTTGTCTATTTACCTTTAGTTAATTTTTTCTAATTCTATCTAATTTATCAATCACTATTCTCACTAAATTAACTAAATGCTGCTCCCAAACATTCAAGTATAATAATCCATGCCAATACCTTAATCAATAAAGGAAAATAAAATAATAATCCATGCCTTTGCATAGGCACTTCATTTTCTGGAACACTCTTATCTGCCTGTGAGATTTCTAATCATCTCTCATGACTCAACTCAAACATCAAGTACTCTCTGAAGTTTTCTCTTGACCCCTGGCAGAGTTAGACTCTCTTAGCATTTGGAAATATTTCCATATCTGAACTTAACACACATGTATTTGTAAATCTCTTCTTGCCTAAATTTTGGGCTTCTTGATGGTGGAGACCATGTCTTCTTCATCTTCATTTCCTCAGCACCTCTACCCTGGCGTCTTAATGAATGTTTGAGGAATGAAACATTCCCCATGTTTCCAGATGCAGGAATCTTGCAATTACATTGAGCTATGTGCAGTGATAGTGTCACAGCTTCTGGATGAAACAATCAATTCAACAGAAATGAAACTACTTGAAAGTTCTTTTGTTTCATGAGCCTCTTAAATATGATTGGAATTATAAAGAGCATCATTTTTCACTTTTTTATAAATAATTAACATTTCCATTTGAACTGGAAATGTTAGATTTTTAATCAACTCATTAGGCTGCAGCAGTTTAAACTCTAGCTACTTCTCTTTTTTAAACCACAACCATAACTATCATTTTACCATCATAATGTTACCTCCTGAATGTACCAACAGGTAACAATTATCCTTGAGTACAACTGAGTACTGGTTTTGATATTGTAGGGTGGGAAAAAGTAGGTTTACAGTTGTTCACATGGAAAATAATACAATAATTAATAAACAATACAATAATAAACTCTGGGTTTCACGTACTCACAACTGTAAGCCTATTTTTGCCTCACCCTTATTGGCTCAAGCTCACAGTGAAAACTGGACTCCATTATACTGAATATTAAATGAAAAGAGAAAAAGCTACATATGTGAAAAAACACCTTCACTCTAGTCTAGTAGATTGAAATCTTAATGCTTTTCTTTTCTTTTTGAACCTGTTAAAATAATTCTTACATCCAGACTAAAATATGATGTTAGTACTTAAAGATCACATCTATTTGTGGCTGATGAACAAAGCTTCCCTAAACAAAAGTCTATTTTAGCATAATTTTCACACAATTCTCACATTTTGCTTAGAGAGAGTTCAGATCCTAAATATAAAATGCAAAGGAAAGGGGAAAAGGATAAAGGAGGAGAGGAGGAAGGGAGACTGTTAGCAGGCTTTGTAGAAAATTTAAAGTTCTTTGGACTTTTTTATATTGTGAAAATCATTTTAAAGATATGATTGCACAAAAAGCTAATGATATATGTTTTTTTTCCCCTTAAGTTCCTTTTATTGGTGTGGTAAGAATGAGAGAGATATTTAAAAACAAAACAAAAACCACATAAGATTATGTATGCAATCTGTTATTCTTATCATGTGCCTTTATTACAATCTGAGATGTCTGTTTGGGCACCTATAAATCTGAACCAGATGCCTGAAGGCAGCTTCATCCAACGGCTTCTTCTGTTTATGAC
>PVJN01039532.1:0-19749 GCA_004026805.1 Lasiurus borealis
CCCCCCCCACCAAGTACCTTAATCAGGTTGTTGCAGAACCAGTAGACGCCTCCCATGTGCAGCAAGGTGTCAAAGATGTGGATGGAGCGGCTGTCCACCCATCCCTTCTCCAGCACCTTGGCAAATATGTCCGTCAGCACCTCCTTGATGGGCCGCTTGGGGGGCAGCAGGTTCCAGTAGGGCATCGTGTCCATGCCCGTGGACGGGAACTTGATCTGCGTGGCCGTCTGCTGCAGCACGTCCGCGCACATGTGCTCCAGGATGGAGCTCATGATCACCACCCTGGGGGAGAGGGGGGGGGAAGAGAACCTGAGGCTGGGGCATCGGGGGGTCAAGAGCAGGGGTGGGGAGGGCAGGGGAGGCCACTCCCGGGCCAGACATTTCCAAGGAGTTGGGTTACGGAAACATTCCTGGGCAATGAACCCCGTTCTGTGCGAAGGGAGGAGGCAAGAAGGAAGCTGGAAACCCCTAGCAGGCCTGACCTGGGCACAAAGCCGAGGGGGGCAGGGGCGGGGCGGGGCGCTTTCCTTCCCCAGGTTGTCCAGCCATGTATTTATGTATTTGTATTTTCCCTCGCCAACTCCCTGCACCCCGAGGCCTGGCCTGCCAATCCTCTGGCATAAGTAAGAACAATCACTTCCCTCTGCGCTGAATGCTGGGGGGCGGGGGTCCCCACCCACCCAGCCTGGGCCTCTACCAAGGTAAACTTCCAGGACCGGGGCCGAGGGCTGCCCCCCGGGACGCTTCCCGGCCCTTGGTGGCTGGGCAGATTTGAGCGTATGTCCAGGAATTTTCTGGTGAAGAGGCTTCGACTCTGAGTGCAGACTGGGCCCGAGAGCTAACTGTTCCTGGAACGCCGGTGGCGCTGGGAAAGTCCCTGTGACGCTCAGGGCCACGGCTCCGACCTGCATGAGGAAGCCACGATTTCCCACGCTTCCTCACCCAGACTGAGCCGGGGATTAGAGTGGAGAGCAAACGCCCCGCTACTGTGGAGGAGGAGGAGGAGGGAAGACAGAGGCAAGGGGAACAGGGGCGGCTTCAGAGGCCCTCGCCACCCCGTTTCAGCTCCGTGTTCCACGCGCCCTGGAAGGCACATTGTGCATCACCCCTCATAACCGACCGACTGGCTCAGGCTCATGTTACAGCAGCGCTACTCCCAGCACCGAGGTCATAAACACCCGAGGGCCCGTCGACTAATACACGGACAGGCAGACATGGAATGAATACACCAATAGTGGGATATGACTCAGCCTTAACAAGGAGGACATTCTGACACGTTCTCCGCTGTGGATGCACACTGGGGACACCGCTAAGTGAAATATGCCAGTCACAAATGACAAATACCGCACGGTTCCACTTACGGGAGTTATCTAAAGTGGCCAAGGTCACAGGAATAGAAAGCAGAATGCCGGGCATGAAAAGCCAGGGTGAGTTGTTGCTTAATGGGCATGCGTTTCAGATTTGCAAGAGGGAAATGCTGGAGATCTGCCTTACAATCATGTGAACATACAGCTCTGGCTGGTTTCACTCAGTGACTACAATTGTCAGAGGCTCTTAGGTTCCATTCCTGGTCAAGGGCAAGTACCAGGTTCGATCCCCAGGCCCAGTTGGGGATCAACCAATCAATGTGTCTCTTTCATATCCATGTCTCCCCACTTCTCCCCACTTCTACTTTCTCCCTCTGACTCTCTAAAATTCAATGGAAAAAATATTCTCAGATAAGGATAAACAAAAATAATCTCTCTTCCCACTGGTATATAATAAATGAATAACATATATATGAAAAAAATATATATATATACACGTTAACACTATTGAACTCTACACTGAAAAATGGCTAAAATGGGCCCTGGCCAGGTAGATCAGTTGGTTAGAGCATCGTCCTGATTCGCCAATGTTGTGGGATCGATCCCCGGTCAGGGCACATGTAAAGAAGCAACCAGTGAATGCGTAAATAAGTGCATTCTCTCCCTTTCTCTCTCCAAAATCAATCAATCAATAAAAAATGGTGAAGATGGTAAATTTCATAGTATGTATTTTTTTACTACTCTGGACAAGTGAATGGACCAGCATCACTGAACTCAAAGTGGCTGAAGTCGCCAGGGAGATTCTGGAAGCCCATGGAAAGCCAAGGCAGAAAACGCCACAGAAGACAGCCGGGTGGGGGTGAGGGAGTGGACAGGGCCATGGTCTGTGAAACCTACAGACAGACTCACAGTTTCTAGAGAGCGATGCCGCTAAGGTCATCGCGTTGTTCTACTTCTCCAGGACCTGACCTCCTGGAGGGCAGGAAGCAAAGGTGTCTGGGGTCTGAACTTCTGGGCACAGCAGGTGCCAGATAAGACCCGAAACCGCTGCTGAGTCAGCGAGTGAGTACGTGGACAGGAATGTGAGCGAGCGAGGAAGTGAGAGCGCAGGGAGTGTGGGAAGGGGAGCGGGTTAGCCGTCGGTTCCTGGAGGTGCCGCTTCTCACCACCGCCCGCGGCACTCCAGGGGGGAGGGCGGGCCACTGACCTCTCATTGTAGAACTGCAGGGTGTTCTCACTGTACAAGGGCCCCGCCAGCTGGCGGATCATCTGCAGCGACTTCTCCCGCTCATCCAGGCCCAGCATCCGCACGTGGGCCACCAGCCAGGCCACGGCACACACTGCCAGACTGCACACCTTCCCTTTGATGTTATCTGTGATTTTCTGAGAGAGGGGAAAGTGTGACTGGGCCACTGCCTTCCCTGGCCTGCCCATCGCTTGTCGCTGCGGGCAGCTGCGGGCAGCGGGCAAAGCCCTGGCCGCATTCCACACCTCTTCCCGCCGCGGTTTGCTTTTCCCAGTCACCCGGGTGCGAGCCAGTGGCCAGGACTCTGACTACAAGGAAGATCAACATCCAAACAGGAGCTCTGGCTGAAGGGTCTGTCTCCTCGTTCTTAGGAAATACAGTGGTACCTCGAGATACGAGTTTAATTCGTTTCGTAATCTTGAGGCGTGGGAAACTATGAGATGCTTGAGTCAAGGTAAACTGGTGGGTCGTGTGCAGCCGGCCGATCCGCGCGATGACTCCTATCTCAAATGTTGCTCGTATTTCAAAGCAAAAATCACTGGCTTGACGGCTCGTATCTCAAAAATCTCGTATGTTAGGGCACTCGTATCTCAAGGTACCACTGTATAACAATCTACCCAGGACTGGCTCTGTGTCCCAGGGAAGAGAGAAGGCTGCTGGAAAGGGGGGGGGCTACCTGGATGGACTCGAAGGCCAGCACCCCATTCTCCCAGGCGTTGAGGATTTCCAAGATGGCGGCTGAAATGCTGAGACAGGCCTCGTGCCAATTCATCTGCCTGTGAGGAAGGGCGGGGGGGGCGGGTAATCACCAGGGGAATGAGGGGGCGCTGAGGGAGAGAGACCGCCCCCGCCCCTCCACCCCACCGCCCCACCGCCCCCGGGAGTGGGCGCCCGGGCCACTGACACCAGCTTCATCTCGGAGGAGTTGTTGAGCAGGGCCACGAGGGACTCCACTTTGGTGGAGTCCGGCCGGAAGCAGGGGTGGTCAGGGTTCAAGATTTTGCCCTCCTCGGGCATGCACGTCTGGATCCAGGTCTCAAAGAAGGGCACCTCTGTCCCTGTGCTCGACTCAGACAGGATCACCTGGGAAAGGAGGCGAGTCACCGGCCAGGAGGGGGGCACAGTGGGGCTTCCTGCTCCCACGTGTCCCCCCCCCCCCGGAGAACTGGGGACCGATCATCTCCAGGGGAAAGATGAGGGCTATGCTGCCACCTAGTGGTCGGGAATCTGGAAAGAAAGGATTTGGGATACGACCAGGAGGGCATCTGTTAACGTCTATTCAGTTCTCTGGGTGGATGGATGCCCGCTTTCTGCACCAAGAACCTGACAGGGGTGCGGCGGGAGGTGAGGGGTGACAGCGGGGAGAGACATTGGCTGTTTCCTTCCCTCTCGCCCCACCCACTCAGTGCCCCCAATCCTGCCTGCTCCCTCCCACTCACCTCGGAGCCATAGGTCTGGGCCACGTGGCACAGCATGAGGAAGGAGATGTCAAAGAGCAAGGCGCGAACGGAGGCCGATTTGGCTGCGAAGGATGAGAAGGCTGACCCGCGGCCCAGGGCAGGGCCCCCGCCTTGTCCGGGTCAGGAGGGGATCAGGATTCACCTCCGGGAAGGTCAGAGCCAGTGTCTCCTTCAGAGCTCTGAGGCTCAGAATCCTTTTCTTGAGTCTCAATTGGAACATCATTCCTTCCTTGGAATCAGACTCCTGATACCCTCTCCCCCCCACCCCCTACCCAACCAAATCCTAAGCGGGACAAGGGGGGGGGTGGTTGTAGAAGAACCCTTTCCCAGCATCCCCTTCTCTTAAGCCTCCCTCAGGCTTCGGGAGTCATCCCTCAGGGGAGAGGGGCCTCCCAGGACCCACTAAAGCATCCTCTTCCCTCCTGAGCTCCCCCCACCCCCGCCTCTCAGTGCCAGCCGGGCCGGGATGCGCAGAGCTGACTTACTGCTTTCTTCACTGCCGTGTGTCGTGAATTCATTCAGACTGTGGAGGGAACGGAGAGAGGCCGCATCAGCCAGGGCAAAGGGCGGAGTAACAGCCGGGGATGGGGGACCACACCCACCCCGAGAGGCACCCGCAAGTCCCGATTACAGGTGAAAATGAAAACGAACACCATCGCTACAGAAAAGAGAACGTTGTCTTTAAAGATTCCCAAAACCTAGAGAACGGCTCATCGAACAGAACTATTTCCACAGATCGAACTCCAGGTGAACAGCCTAGACCAGTTTGGCTCAGTGGATAGAGCGTCGGCCTGCGGACTGAAAGGTCCCGGGTTCGATTCCATTCGGGGGCATGTACCTTGCTTGCGGGCACATCCCCAGTGGGAGGCATGCAGGAGGCGGCTGATCGATGTCTCTCTCTCATCGATGTTTCTGTCTATCCCTCTCCTTTCTTCTCTGTGAAAAGTCAATAAAATATATTAAAAAAAAAAAAATTCCAGGTGAACAAAAATGAGCCCACTGACTGGGAGAGCCCCTGGGGAACGCCCGGGCCACACAGAGCCCCTCCGGGCCACCCTCCACCGCCTCGTCGCCTCCCGGAACGCCTCCACGTCATCCTCAGCCACAGCAACGAGGCTCCATGTCCAGAGAAACGGCCCTGCCCCCCGGGCCTCCAGCTGGGGTGCTCTGCCTTGGACTGAGCATCCTGGGAGACCAGACCCCCGGGCCCCACCCCCTCCCGCTCCTTCTGACCTCAGACCGGCCTCCCCGGCCCGATCACAGCCCGGCCTCCCTTACTTGATGAATTTCCGGGCGAAGGACTTCAGCTTCCCTGTGGCAGCGGCCGCGGCCAGCAGCAAGTCCAGGCTCTTCCCGGACAGCATGTGGCCCAGGACCCCCAGCAGCCCCTCCGGGGACTTGGAGTGGTCTGCGTCCATCGTCTGGGGACACGACAGGAAATCAAGTCCTGAAGAACACTGAAGACCCCCCCAGATACCGCCTAGCCACAGTCTCTCTCTCTGCACGTCTCCGTTCCGTGGCACACCGGGACCTGCCACTTCAGCTACGTCTCTCTGATTCCAACCTGGAGAACCGTTTCTAGAACCTCATCCTTGCTCTCCAAAACCATCCCGCACAGCGAAACTGGGACAAGGGTGCCAGGACCAGGGCCGGCGGGGTCCCAGCTGTGAAATCCCCCGTTTCTGCACAAGACGAGCCGGGTGGAAGCACCTACCACAGGGCCTGGCTTACAAGTGATGCTCAACAGATGGCAGTCTCAATGGCAGCTTCCCTGGCGCTCCCCCTTTCTCTACTTCCCAAGTAACTACGTATAAAGCCAGAACACAGAGAGGGCTCTGGCCTCTGAGTACTTCTCTGGAAGGAGAGGGAAAGCTGGAAAGAGGGAGGAGACGACCCTGGTGGCACGGGAAGGCGGCGCGCGCTCACCTTGAGGATGTTGGTGACAGTGGGCTCCGCTCGCAGGATCAGCCCGGGGTTGGGCTGGATGTTGGCGTTTTCTCCCGATTTCTGCTGGGGGGCGTGCTCCCGGTCTGCCGCGCTGTGGCCGTGCCCAGGGGCCCCGAAAAGAGAAGAGGAACGGAGGTAAATTCCTGACGTGCTCCCTGTCCAGCCGGAGCAGAGGCCCAGAGACGCTGGGAAGCACAGGACCTTTGGTGCCAAGGTCACACCAATGACAGTGTGTCCAACATGGCGATGGCTTCCTTCGGTCACTGGTCATCGCACCCGTTTTGAAAGTTCATTTAAGATTAGAGGGCCCTGCCAAGACCAGTTTGGCTCAGTGGACAGAGCATCGGTCTGTGGACTGAAAGGTCCCAGGTTCGATTCTGGTCAAGGGCATGTACCTTGGTTGCAGGCACATCCCCAGTCAGGGGTGTACAAGAGGCAGCTGATCGATGTTTCTCTCTCATCGATGTTTCTAACTCTCTATCCCTCTCCTTTCCTCTCTGTAAAAAATCAATAAAAATATATTAAAAAAAAAAAAAAAAAGATTAGAGGGCCCTAACTGGTTTGGCTCAGCCCTAATGGTTTGGCTCAGTGGACAGAGTGTCAAGCCTGTGGACTGAAAGGTTCCAGGTTCGATTCCGGTCAAGGGCGTGTACCTTGGTTGCGGGCACATCCCCAGTAGGGGGCGTGCAAGAGGCAGCTGATGGATGTCTCTCTCTCATTGATGTTTCTAACTCTATCCCTTTCCCTTCCGCTCTATAAAAAAATCAATAAAATATATTTTAAAAAAAAGATTGGAGGAAGATTGAGGATTTTGACTTTGATCACGAAGGAGGCTGAGATCAAAGCACAGTACCTCATGGGGCAAAACCCCAGTCTGCAGAAACCAGTGTCTCCTGGCCCCAGGCACCCGCACCCCAAACTCTAGACTGGAGGGGAAAGGCACCCTGAGCTGGTCTGGACAGGAGGGAGGGAGGGTAAGGGAGCTTGGGGCGGCCCGGGGAGCCCACACTCACCGCTTGGCCATGAGGTTGCTCACGCTGGCCTCCGACAGAAGCCCCTGCTTCCTGCACTCCTGGAGGAGGAAGTCGGTGAAGTCACAGCTGTGGGGAAGAAAGGCGATGAGGGACTGCGCCAGAGCAGGGGCTCCTGAGGGGCAGGAGCAGGGGTCCCAGCCCGGGAGGAAGAATGATTGGAGGGCAGAGGGAAGGGAGAGGGGAGAGGGGCTTGGGGCTTGGCAACCAAGAGGCAGTTGCCTCCTGCTTCTGCCCCCGGAGGGGGGGACGTGAGGGGGACAGTAAGACAGTCTTTGAGGCACATCTGGCAGGAAGAGCAGTGGGGGCCCAGGACACCTCCCAGGGGAGGGCAGGGAGCCCGTACTTGCAGCGCTGGTCGGCTTTGTCCAGCAGGGGGGTGAGCTTCAGCAGGAACTCGAAGGCACAATTGACGTCTTCGGTGAAGTCCTAGAGAACCAGAATGCCATTGGCCCTCGGTCTTCCTCCCCCACCCCCCCACCCCCAGCCTGCACTGCAGGCCCACAGGACATCGCTGGGTATAAAGCCTACAAGTCGCCGTGCCTACCCAGCGGCTTCCAGTGACTATGGGGCGGGGGTGGGGGGGTGAAGGAGGTTGGGGCATCGCCCTCCATGGCCACCCGGGTCCTGATCATCTTGGGCAACTCTGTCTCCTGAGCAGCCTGCTGCCTTGTCTCTGGAGACTGGCTGCGTGTGTGTGGCGCACACAGATGCTCGGGGACACACACATCCCCTTCCCCCAGGAACGAGGACACGCTCCTGCCAGTAAGCGACCCTCCCCTGGCGCTTGCTCCTCCAGGGCAGAGACAAGGATCCATGCTCCTATGCTCCCTCCGTCTCATTTCTTCCACTCACCTTGTCCCCGTGAGAGTATTTCTTCAACTTCACCAAAACCTGGGGGATCTAGAGGAGGCGGAGAGGAAACAGAAAGCACAAGTTCTTCTCTTTCACCCAGACCTGAAGGCGCCCCCTCCGGCCTCTGCTCTGGCCAGAGACAGGAGCCCCCCCCCGTCCTGAAGGGGAAGCATCCTGGAAGCCACATCAGAAAGCAATGGCCCCTGTGTGCCCGGTGCCCTCAGCCTACAGGGCACAGGGACCCTTGGTCGGCTGGGCCAGCGAGGAAATGCCGGAAGCTAAAGTGGAGTCCCCACTTCAAGGACCCAGGCCTCGCTCGCTGGCCCCGTGACTGCCCTGTAGGAATCTGGCTGCAGCCGGAGCTGAGCACCTGTGCGCTAAGAGACAGCAGGCGCCTGCCAGCGAGCTAACGAGGGCCCTGGGGCTCTCAGAGGACAGAATCGATGGGGACTGGTGCCGGGGGACCTGGCCGGCTGGGCATGGCGCCAGCGGGGAGAAACGCGGGGCAAAGGCCCCGGGAGCCGCCGGTTTTCCCAGAACCATCGCCAGCCCGGCTGCCCCGCTGCTCCACGGCCCGGTACCTTGAGGAAGGTGAACGCCGTCCACTTGAGCTCCTCCGTCCCCTCGGGAGACTCGATGAGCCCCACGAGGCAGGCTTTCCAGATCTCCAGCACAAAAAGCGGGGTGGGGATGTGCTGCGGGAAGAGCCCAGGGCCGGGCGTGAGAGGGGTCCCGTCCCCCCCTTCACCTCTGCAGGCCCCCGGGGATCAGGCCGGGTCACAGACGGGGAAACACGGGAACGGGAGAGCCAGGGGAGACGGCAGATCCGTACAAGCCAGGGATCCACTTTCCACCAGGAATGGGAGAGACCGCCTGTCCCCGGAAGGACCAGCAGGATCCTCCCTCCTGCACACAAACGGGGGGCAGAGAAGCAGCTGCGGCCGCCCACCTGCATGCGCTTCACCATCATCAGCTGCTCCACCAGGGGCTGCGTCTCGCCTGTCAGGTTCATGGTGCCCTCGAGCAGGACCAGCGCGTGGACGGTGGGGAAGCCGGTTTTGTTCGGCTGCTCCGAGTGCACGGACAGCATCGTGGGGATGCTGAGAGGACAGACACACGGAAAGGGGGGGATTGGGGGAGCTGGGGAGCGTTGCAGAGCAGGGGAGAGCCAAAGGGCTGGGGGCAGGCGCCACACGACCCGCCCCCACCCCCGGGGCCTTTCCCCGCTCCCTTCACCACCCTCGTCCTGGGAGCCGGTACCTCCGGATGAGCGTGCCGCACTGCTCGGCCTGGCTCCGGAGCTGGGGGTTGCTGAGGTTGGCCAGGGTCTCGCCAAGCTTCAAGAGGGAATGCTCGATGGCTGTCCAGGAGGCTGGCGGAGAACAGGAGACGGAAGCACACGATGGGAAACGGAAGAGAGGGCGGGAGTAGCCCCCAAATCCTCAACTTGGGCACCCGCTGGGCCCACAAAACCTCGCCAGGAGGCTCCCCTGAGGGTGACAGGGAGGTTGGGGCCTGGGGGCAGCGTGTGCTGCTTCTAGAAGGACGCTGCACAACAAGAGTGGAGCCCCTAGAAACTAATTCCAGAGGCCTGACTGGCAGGGATGCGTACAGGTGGCTTTAGAGACAGAAAGTGGCAGAGAGGCGGGGGGGGGGAGGAGGCAGGGAGGGGAGTCCAGAGCTGGAACAGGGAGGTGGCCACAGGTCACTTCGGGAGTGTGCCGGCCTTGCAGATCGCCAGCACTCTCCTCCTCAGTCAAGCTGGACTCCTCCACCACCTCCGTACCCTCCACCCCGCCTGGGCCTTGGCCCTCGCTGGCCTCCCCTCGGAAACGCCCCTCCCCCTCACCACCTCGCCAACTCTCACTGTCCTTCCGGCCTCTGTTCGAGCCCCGGCTGCTTTAACAACTTACTCACCTGGTCCAACCCCCTGCTCCCTCCTCACTGCCTGAATTCGCGGTCTATCCTGCATGATGTAGCACCTAAGTATAAGTCACTCATCCTCGCTACAATTCCCGAGGCTCACATGATGAAGAATGGCACCGACTAGCGTGGGGGAGGTGAGACCTGAGACCCTTTAAGTTCAATATTCATTCGTTCTGCGGCCAATAAACATCTGCCAAGTGTCAAGATAGGCCAGAAACTGTCAGCATCGCCCATTCTTACGTCGTGGCCACCTTTTTGTACTTGACACCGGCAATAAAACGTATTTCGGAAAATAATAAATATACTAATCCTACAAGTTCTTCCACCAGGCCTTGAAGACGTGGATGCAACATTCTAGCATCTTCACTGTTGGAGAAACACAGATCCTCCATGGTCCCCTGTCCGGAGGATCAGAGCCCGCCCTCCCACTAGGTGATCTGTCTGGTCACAGGCTCTGGAGAGTTCCAATGCTTAACACGTGCGCTCGAGTCGAGAGGCGGATGGCCCAGGGGGCCTGGCAGCAGACAGGCATCATGACTGGGCGCTGCTCAAACACGGGCATCTGTTTTTCAGATCACCGGTGACATGGAGACAAACGCAAGGATGGATCGGGTGCTTGCTTGCCTTGTACCCTAGTTTTTTCCAAGTATATTCACTGCACCCTAGTCTTTGCTCCCCAACTGGCATGTACACCGGCTGAAGGCAGGGACCCTGCCACATGCTCCTTCAGCAGCCCCCCCGCCCTCCCGCCCCCAGCACCTGGCAGAGTGCTGGGCACACCATAAGGCTCAGTAAATACCTGTTGGTTGATTGGCTCGGGTGCCACCCTGCCCAAGTCCCTGGGATGTATGCAATGCTTATGGGGAGAAAAAAAAGGAAGTGGGATGATTTCAGATCCTCCTGGAAAACGGTGGGAGGCCATCCTGCCTCTCCCCTCTCAATCACAGAACCGGACACGGGAGCAGCGGCAGGTGGGGCTCGGGGGGGACAAGGGACATACAGGCCTCCTCCAGCTTGGCGATGTGGAGCAGGGCCCGGTTCTTGGTGCTGCCCAGGGTCTTCTCCAGGCGCTGCAGGCACATGGCAAGCTGCTTCTCCCCGGCCGCTGGGGCGCCAGCCTCCAGCCCCTCCTGGAGCCGCTCGGCGGAGGCTGCAGTGCAGCGCAGCAGCCAGTGGAGGGCGCTGAGCAGGGCCCGGCACAGCCCGATGCACTCCTCGGCTTTGCCATGACAGCTAGGGGAAAGGAGGCAAAATCTGTCTCCGCTCCTAGGGCTGAAATCTGACCCACACCGGCGTTCCCCAGAGAGCCTGGCACTCCCGCGCGAGGGGAGAGAGCTGGGAAGCTAGCAAAGTCCCGGGAAGACAGCCCTGTCGGCTCCCACTGGACAAGATTTCAAATGAGCTGCTCCAAATGGAGAGGAGGCGTTTTCGTCCCTCAGGACTAAGTAGAAAAGGAGGGGATGGGGGTGTGGGTGAGCAGGGGGGAGGGGGAAGGAGAAGTGTGGGAAGCCACAGAGCCTCTATTCTTTCTACTAAGCTAGTGCCAGAGGCTGTGAGGCTCTCCCCGCTGTTACCTGAGTCGGTCACAAAACATGTCCATGATGTCCAGCAAAGCCTGCACGCACAGGTCCCGGGAAAAGTCATCAAACTGCGGGAAGAACAGAGGCGACGCCACGGTCAACCCCCGGTCTCCCGCGGGGCAGAGGGGACGGACGCTCATCTTTCCTCCCGCCTCGGGTTTCAGAACGGGCACCCTTGCAGCATCGGAGATGGGCTCGGTGCCAGCGCCCGCTTCCCGGGATGCTCTCCCTTCTAGGGACAGGCAGCCCTGCCATCCAGAGGCACCGTGGGCTGCCTGTCCGGCCTCACCGGTCCCATGATCGGAGCGTTCACAGAGGTGGGGCCCCCTCCGTCCTGACCATATCTCTCCCCTGCCCCCACCCAGCTTGTGCGCGGCTACGATCATACCTTGCTGATAGCAGTGAGGACAGAGGAGTAGGACACCATCTGGAGGGAGGGAAGGAAGATAACGTTCAGACAACTGGGGTCTGGCAGTTGGGCGAACAAGCGTGGGTCCTCCAAGCTGCCGCGGCTCTCCCAAAACCTCAGCCCCTCCAGCGGCCTCGCTCAGCCCACGGTACGGACCAAACAACAGGCACCGTCTCCGCTCTTCCCTGTCAGACTCGCCGCAGAGAACACTGTGAGCGTAAGCCCATTCAGAAGACGATGTGGGGTATCCAAAGTGCCGTGTTTCACGGTCCACAATAGAGAGTTTGACTGACTGCCAGCGGACAGAAGAATGGTAACGTTGCTTTATTCCTACAACTTCTACCAAGAGTGATTTTTTGGCCGAAACCGGGGTGGCTCAGTGGATAGAGCGTCGGCCTGCGGACTGAAGGGTCCCAGGTTCGATTCCGGTCAGGGGCATGGGCCTCGGTTGCGGGCACTTCCCCAGTCAGGGGTGTGCAGGAGGCAGCTGATGGATGTTTCTCTCTCATCGATGTTTCTAACTCTCTATCCTTCTCCCTTCCTCTCTGTAAAAAATCAATAAAATTTTTAAAAAAAAAAAGTGATTTTATTTGTACAAGGACAACCCGACTGGCATGGCTCAGTGGGTGAGCGTTGACCTATGAACCAGGAGGTCACGGTTTGACTCCTAGTCAGTGCACATGCTGGGGTTGTGAACTTGATTCCCAGGGGGGGGGAGGGAGGGGCGTGCAGGAGGCAGCCAATCAATGAATCTCTTTCATCACTGATGTTTCTCTCTCCCTCCCTTCCTTTCTGAAATCAATAAACTAAAAAAGAACTGGGGACAAGCACACATTTCTTGCAGTGACTAGGTAGTCACTGCACCCTGATGTTGGTAGTGAATTCCACTATTCACCTCTTACTCATTTTTCTAGGAGTTATTCTCGAAGACTCCTCCAGGACACCTTCTCTGATCAACCCCAACCTCCCCCCCAAAGCTGAACTCCTCCTCTTGCTCCAAGTAATCCCCTTGTGCCCATCACTGCCCAGCTGGTGCCTGCTGCCCCTCCTCTCCCCCTCCCCCCACACACCGAACTAGAAACTCCTTGAGGATAAGGATGCTTTTACTCGGTGACCCATGAACTGGCTGACAGTGTCTGTAGGACAAATAAGTAAGAACACGCCCTCAGATCAGCATTTCTCAGAGTAGCTCCTAAAGCTGCAGGGGACAAGAGCAATGCCATCAGCCACATGTGGCTTTTGAAAGCTAGACAAAATTTTTATTTTTTTTTTTTATTATTTTAAAATATATTTTATTGATTTTTCACAGAGAGGAAGGGACAGAGATAGAAAGTCAGAAACATCGATGAGAGAGAGACATCGATCAGCCGCCTCCTGCACACCCCACAGTGGAGATGTGCCCGCAAGCAAGGTACATGCCCCCAACCGGAATCGAACCTGGGACCTTTCAGTACACAAGCCGACGCTCTATCCACTGAGCCACACCGGTCTCGGCTAGACAGAATTTTTAAATGTATTATCTGTTTCTCCAGAACCCAGCCTGGGGCCCAGCAGGGAGTAGGTCCTCCGCAAGTTTTTATCGCTTTGGATTGACGAATCCTCTTTCATCGTTGATGTGTCTTTCATGATGACATCTAAGATGTCATGTAACTAATGTTCCGGGGGAGTAGGGGAGGAAATGTACCTTAAAACAGATTTCTATTAGTAAAACCTATTTATCACCGTAAGATCAGAGCTATAATTCAAAAGAAATAATTTGTCCTGAATGAAATGAAACCCTACAAAAAACCTTTCGTCATGTTCTAGAGAGATAATAATATAGCATGCTGATAAAACGAGTAATACTCCAGAAAACAGTCACCATCGTATAGTACTCAAAATTAGTGGCACAGTCCACCGAATAAAAAAGCAAAATACAATGACAGCAACTGTCACGATAATGAATGACCTGCCTTGTGGGTTCTCTTCACTAGAAAAACAGAACTTTCCAGAGATGTAAGAAGAAAGCTAAGCCAGCCTCCATGACCTTAGCAGGGTGAACTTTACATGCATGGCAATGCCTTTTACGTCTTATTTGCCCCTCACGTGCAGACTGCTCTGTTCAGACACCTTTCACAAACACGCCTGCATTAAACAGGTGCAAAACACCCAGCAGACTCAAACACACAATTAGGGTTCGGTGCCACTCTCAGCAGGGCGCCCCGGGAAGCCAGTGCTAGTGTCTGACAGCGCTCAGAAAGTTGGGTGCCTGCCTGGGCAGGATGACCGTAACATTCCAGGCGAGTGTCTTGTTTATTTATAACCGATGTCCCCATAGCAAGAGCCTGGCAGAGAACGGAACCTTGCTGGATGCCAACCTGAAGGGGGAGCTGGATGTCCCCGCTAGAAACGAACCCCCAACGACCAGCAGAGACACCCCCAGTTCTGCATGTGCTGAAGGATGTCACTGGTTACATGTTTCTATGGTCTCCAAAGGCAGGATTCTGTTCGGTACATTTCTGCCAACAGTATCAATAAAGCGCTCCTATTCTGGAGACCTAAAAATACTTCCCACGTGGTGAACTGTTTTAACAGCAGGATTTAACCTATTCCAGCCGTAATATATCCATCAACGCGGGAGCGCTCAACGCCCAGCGGCCCAAGGATGGAGACCGTCTTCTGTGGCCACTACACCCCTCGCCAGCCCAGCCTGACCCCACAGCTGCTCTCTGATCTCCTCTGCTCCTCAGTCAGCACCCCAACTGCTCCTGAGTACGTCTCTGAGCACAGCACTTGACTGTGAAGGAAAAATAAATGACTACTTTTGCCCAGCACTTCGGAAGTCACGAAGGTCTCCCATTGTATATTTATTTCTCTCATTGTTACTTCAGCCTCTTTAACCCTCTTGCTTTTCCCCATCAGTGTTTATACATCTCAAGATTCTTCTATTTTTAAAGGAACTTCCCGCGGACCTCACACTTCCAATTAACCATCACCCTCTCTTCTGCTCTTCACAGGCAGAAGAGGGCTCTACACTCACCACCACCCCACCTCCCGTTGGCAATTCAACCCATTCCAATCACTTCTGTCCGTCCCCCGGCATGGATCCTCTCATTAAGCTCATCAGCCGACTCTTGTGTTACACCCCGTGGACAGTTCTCAGTTCTGATCTCAAGGACCGACCAGCAGCATCTAACACCAGGAGACTCCTCCTCGTTCTTCATTCCTCTCCTTCCTCCTGTGATTTTTTCTTGATACCCCGCTCTCTCGCTTTTCTTCTCTTCTCTCCTCGCTGACCCCTTCTTTTTGGGTTCCTGTAAGGAATTCTTTTCCTGTGTGTGTTCCTTAAATGTGATTGGTTCCTCAGGAATGCGGCGGGGTCACTCCCTTCCTTGCTCTCTCTCCATACTCTCCGGGCAATGTTACCCATGCCCACAGTGTCAATCACCATCTGCAGATGGCTCCTAAATCAACAGCTCTAGTCTAGGCCCCTCCTTCTAAGTTCCAGACATGTATGTTCAACTGCCTACTCAGTATCTTCTCTTCGATAGCCCACAGAGGCACCTTAAATGGAACAAGGCCCAAAATCACACATGCCATCTCCATCCCTCATCTGCACCCCAACCTAACAGTCCTGCTCTACTCCCACTGTCTTCCTCCGGACCCATCATTCATCTTACGACCCCATCATCCAGCCAGTCCTGCAAACCAGAAACCCAGACACTAACTTGGATTTTTTCCTCTTTCTCACTTTTCCTCCCGTCAATCATCAAATCCTCTCTCCATGTCATTTCCTAACTTGTTCTTGAATTCGGATTTTTTAAAATACGTTTTTATTGATTTTTAGAGGGAGCGGGAGAGAGAAACATCCATGGGAGCCGAAACCGGTGTGGCTTGGTGGATAGAGCCTCGGCCCCCGGACTAAAGGGTCCCAGGTTCAATTCTGGTCAAGGGCATGTAACTTGGTTTCGGGCACATCCCCAGTAGGGGGTGTGCAGGAGGCAGCTGATCGATGTTTCTCTCTCATCGATGTTTCTAATTCTCGATCCCTTTCCCTTCCTCTCTGTAGAAAATCAATAAAATGTATTTTTTTAAAAAGAATAGGAAAGAAACATACATGGGTGAGTGAAACATGGATGCACACCCTCTTCGGGGGATGAAGTCTGAAACCCAGTCATGTGCCGCAACCAGGAGTCAGACTGGTACCTCTCGGTCGCATGGGATGATGCCCAACCAACTGTGCTCCACTGCACTGGAATTCATCTTTTTTGTTTTTGCTGCTGCCATTTCCCAAGTTTTAAAAACTATATATATATATGTATATGTATATATATATATTGGTTAATCTTCACCCAAGGATATTTTTTTCATTGATTTTTAGAGAGAGTGGAAGGGAAGGAGAGGAGAGAGAGAGAGAGACATTGGTTGCCTCCTACATTCATTCCAACTGGGACCTGGGATTGAACCTGAAACCCAGGTGCCCATGACCGGATCGAACTCAAGATCCTTTGGTTTTCAGGCCAATGCTCTAATAGCCAGGGTTGGCAATGCCCAAGTTGATGCTAGTATCATCTCTTTCCTGAATCACTACAATAGCTTCATTCAGGAGTTGGAAAATTATGGCTTACCACCTAAATCTGGCTTATCCGCCATGTTTGTAAATAAAGTTTTATCAGAACACAAGCATGCCCACTTATTTACATTTTATCTAAATCTGCTTTCAAACTATAATGACAGAACAGTGGTGACAGAAACTATATGGCCTGCAAAACATAAAGTATTTACCATCTGGTTCTTCAAAGCAAAAATATTCCAGACCACATTGTGTCCTTGCCTTCTGTCTTACCCCCTTTCAACCCATTCTTCAAACCACAATCAGAGTAATTTTTCTAAAGTTAATTCACAAATTCCCCAAATCACAAACTCAAGAAAATCCCAATCAAAATATAATAGGATTTTAAAAAGAACTTAGGTGGATTCTAAAATTAGTCTAGAAATGAAAAGGCCTGGGTCAAGAAATTTTTGAGAGATAAAACTATGAAAAGACTTGCCTAGCCAGGTAGCAAAGATACTATAAAGGTATAGTAATTAGAACCATAAAGTACTGGTATAAGAAAAGACCAATATATCAATAAAATGTCAAGAAATAGAATCTTGCCTATAAGAAAATTTAGGATAGGACAAATAAAGGTAGTTGAGCCAACTGCCCATCTGTCTGAAAATATATATAAATAAATTTGAATCTCTGTTTCACACTGCAATGAATTTTAACTGTATCAGAGAAAAGAAACATTAAAAAAAAAAAATGAAGTGTTGGCAAAATTAGAGAAAAATGTATTTTGATCCTTAGAGCAGGAAACCCCTTATACAAGACAAAAGCCACAAAAGGAAAGAAAAAAACAAAAAAGGCTCAATCTGGCAACAGAGACACTAAAAACTTCTGTATGCTGCCCTGGCTGATTTGGCTCAGTGGACAGAGCATTGGCCTGTGGACTGAGGGGTCCTGGGTTCGATTCTTGTCAGGGGCACATGCCCAGGTTGCAGGCTGGATCCCCAGGGGGAAGGGGGGCATGCAGGAGGCAGCTGATCAAAGATTCTCTCTCATCATTGATGTTTCTATCTCTCTCTCCCTTCTTCTTTCCTCTCTGAAATCAATAAAAATATTTTTTTAAAAACTTCTGCATGCTAAGAAAATGAAAACCACAAACTTAAAGAAAGGTGACAGAAAGAAAATTGAAAACATAAATAACAGATAAGGATAGATTATTTTTTAATATATCTTTATTGATTTCAGAGAGGAAGAGATAGAAACATCAATGATGAAAATCACTGATTGGCTGCCTCCTCCACACCCTTATTGGGGATCAAGCCCACAACCCAGACATATGCCCTTGGCTGGAACAGAACTGGGACCTTTCAGTCCACAAGCCAACACTCTTATCCACTGAGTCAAACCAGCTAGGGCAAGATATATTATTTTAAAAGACACTTAAAAATCAGTAGGAATTCTTCTTGAATGATGAAAATGTTCCAAACTGATTGTGGTGATAGTTGTATAACTCTGAATATTCTAAAAACTTGAGATATAGACTGAATGGCCAGATTATTATGATCTCTGAATGCATAATAATCTGACCACTATTAGAGGCCTGGTGCATGAATTCATGCATAGTTGGGGTCCAGCCAGCCTGGCCAGGTTTAGGGGACATGGGCAGTAGGGGACATGGGCTGGTCGAACTCCTGGTCGAGAGGACAATTTGCATATTAGCCTTTTATTAGATAGGATATATGCTGAGTGGACAGATTATTATGTGTTCAGAGATCCTAATAATCTGGCCATTCAGCATATATCTTAAACCGGTAAACTATTTATATATACGTGATCTAGAGCTCAATTAAGCTGTTACCAAAAAAATAAACAACAGAAAAAATGTGCAAATGGTATACATAAGTAATTCACAGAAGATATGCATATAAAAATACGCTCAACATCACAATCACGGAAATACATAACATAACATGATGTTATTTTTTGCTTCTCTGGAAATAAATCTGTAAGATTCTATCCAGCATTGGCAAAGATCTGTGGAAATATTGTCAAACACTATGTACAGTCTTATCAATCTGCCTGGCTAACTCAGCATCCCTGCTTTGGTTTCAACATCGCATCCCTCCAATTGCTCAGAATGGCTTAGGTGCCCCTTCCCTGTCCTCCCACAGTACCCTATCCCAGCCACTATCATAAGCCTATATTGTGCCGGACGGCTCATTATATCTGCATTACTCATTAAATTATTTGGGTGCTGGGATCAGACCTTGTTCACAGCCATATCCCCAGGGCCTACAGCACCGTCTGGCACATACAAAACATTCGTGAATATTTATTGAAGAACAAGTTCATGAAGTATTATTATTCTTTCCATGAGAAAACTGCGGCTCAGAGAATGATATACTATTCCAACAAATTCACCTGGACGGTGCATGAGCCCATAAAACGGTACTCTACGCCTTCGACATCTTCGCACCCTCACCCTCTGGACCCGGCGGGGCAGTTTACCTGGGAGCTGATGGCATACTTCAGGTAGGACAGGATGAGAGGGTTGGGGGAAGGCCCAATCATGGCCTGCTCCAGCAGTGCTTCTGCAAGGGGAACCACAAAGTAAGACCCTGTGGGTCACAACTTTTCGGGGGGGTGGGGGGGGCAGCCCTCCCATCCTTCCTTCCTGTTTCCCTGGAGACCTGCTAAGTTGAGAATGTCCCACGTGGCTCCTTTGGGGAAGAACTTCTTCATGTTGATTGCCCACTGGTAGTCACTCCATCGCTCCTTCCAGGCTTGCAAAATGGCTTGCTTCAGGTTCACCACCTTCATGATGGCACGGGCAGGAAGCCGGGGCCGGCGGCGGTCACCTGGGAGGCGGGAGAGATGGAGCTAGGGAAGGGGGAGAGGAGATGCGGAGGGAAAGCACGGGGAAGCGCAGACTGGAATGAAATAATGGAGAAGCTACAGGAAGAAGATTTAAGGGAGACAGAACCAACAAGGAAAAGAGGGGGAGGGGGTGGGAAGGATGCTGCCACGTTCTTCCCTCCCGGACCATCCTTCCTTAAGCTTAACGAGATTGTCAAAGGGGCTTAATACCCAGCAGAGGAAAGAGGGCAGCAAAGGGTTAAGCCAGGTCTGGTTGCCTAGTCAGTCCCTCAGCAGGCGCCGCCACTCCAAACCTGGACAACACCCCCGTCTCCTCCATCTCCCACAACCCTGACACCATAATCCCGTTCCCTTTTCACCCACCACCGCCCCAAATTAAGCCTACCGGACAATTTAGTTTTAAGGCCTAGGCGTCGCCATTTTGGCACGTATCAAAGAGCTAGTTTCCTATTGGCTGGGGGCCACACACACGAGCCAATGCCGCAAGAGACGGGTCGCGCCGCGAGGGCTTCTGGGAATTGTAGTTTCTCGGGCTGAGCTAGCGTGGGAGATAAGGAGTCAGCCCGCCTCGTGTCTCTCCTTT
>PVJN01039533.1:0-19742 GCA_004026805.1 Lasiurus borealis
GACGCTTTATCCACTGAGCCAAATGAGTTAGGGCCCTTCACACCTTTACAATAGCCCTGGCTGATCCCAGTCCCAGTTAACAGAACTACCATCACTAAGTATGCACACATTCAGAGAATAAATCAGAATAAAAACACTGACAACACAGACATGTGAATAATAATTATAATTAGCCCTTTCTAAAAGAAAAGGTATATGTAATAGTATATAACAGAGTAACAACTCAAATCTTTTTTTCTTTTTACTCAGTAAAGCACAGAGACAATACTGTATCGCAGTTAAACATGCAACTTTTAAGAAAAGTTAATGTACATATTAAACATGGAAATTCTCCAGTAAAATCTTATCATTTCCCCCCAAATATATCTTGGTATCATTCCTTTATTTCATTATGAACAAGGTCCTACTACTGGTCACCTTACACAATGCCTTGTATTTCCGTAGCCAAACATTACAGGAAGTTATGAACATGAGAATGTTGTTAGAAGTATAATGAAGTAACACTGATTGTACTGATTTACCCTACTCCAATCCACCACTCCCTCCCAACCTGAGCACAAACATAAGTACCCCCAACCATACAGGAAGTTGTCTTTTCTCTCTAGCTTCCTAACACATCAGCACTGAAAAGACATGAAAGCACCCAAATGCTCTAAGAGCATCACTTTTTGCATCATTCCTGAGTGTAAAATCTTCCTAGGACACAGAGAAACACAAGTTCATAAAATAATAAAGAGACAAGACAAATTCTCTGCCTCTTTTTTCATACAAATTTTGAATCAAAACCTTTTGCCATATTAGAAGTTCAAATAAAACAAACCTAAAAATTTTGAAAACATTTTCTAGGTTGTTTGTTGTATTAAATGCGATTTCAATTATGTTGATATACATAGAGCTCAACTGGAAAGGGGAAGTTATACAAAGAGACTAGCTGGAACACATTTTCATGTAGGTTTCACCAGGAAAATACAATAAGGAAAATCAATACCTATAAGAATTTATCATATTTAAAATCAATGTAATTAGTAAAACATATCTTAAGCACAAATGAAAATTAGTATACATTTTTCATCTCTATCAACCAAAAGGAGCCCTTACTAAACATAATTATACTTTCCTCCTCAATGTGTTAGGTTGAACATTAACCTAGAAAATATCTTTAGAAGTGCTCTGCAGGTATCACCTTACCCCAAGGATCACAATGTAAGAAAAGGCTATTTGAATCTAAAGAACTAGTTTCAAGCAAAAATTATTAGAGAAATTCTGTATATCGCCAACATTAGAGAAGTTTGGGGGAAGATAAGAGTATACATTTCAGTAATTTAAAATCACGCGCACATTTCATTTTCCATGCAAGATGATTTAAAATATGAACACAGTGTAATTGTAACTCACTGAAAATATAGTCAAGTCTTTGCCCCTAGACTTTACAGTCATACTCAATGGGAAAAGAAAAGAAATAGAAACAATGTATGAAAAACATAAAAGGGTGCTTCAAAAACTCTGATTTCTAAGTAGAATCTAAAGAAAAGAAGGACTTTGGTGTCCACACACAATATGGCTTAAGATCTAAATGATATGTATGACTCAAAACTGCTAACTACTGAATATGAGAATTAAGAGGCTACTCTTACAAAAGAAACCAACTTTTACTAAGGTTTTACAACACACAATTTAATTTTCTATGTGTTAAACTATTTTTAAAAACTGAAATAGAGTTCAGTTTTCTAGTCCCCACATTAACTAACATCAGGGTCACAAAATACTTGCATTAGGAAAGAGAAAAAATGGGTTCACTCATGTTCACTCATGTTTCCTTACACTGGTTATGAGTATTTTCAATTTCAAGGCTTTTTACTCAAATAAAGCACAAACTGAGATTCAGAAACTCTCAGGGCTATGTTATCAGTAAGCCAAGCACACACACACAATTATTAGAGGACTTACAAATCAACATGAATCACTTTTAGGCACTTGAGTAAAGACTATGGGGATTTTCTACCAAAAAACTACCTATCAAGTAAGACCATAAACATTGAAGCTTTCGTTTTTAGAATATACAGGGTTAGAAATTGATAAGAAATACTGCATAATTAACCCATCTGTAACTTGATACAATTTCTTAACAATTCCACATACAATTTTGGGGTTTAATAGAAGCAGTTACTTTTTAGCATCCAAAGTTTTAAAATGGTCTTTCTTTACTACACCATCAGGATCTTAAAAATTATCAATTATCTTTGAGGGAGCATGATACTGAAGTTTTATTTTTATATAAGTAGAACTTGAAAAAAGTGTTTTCTATATTATGTCTCTATCTACACAAAGTCAGCACACAACAGTTGATGATTCTTATATATTTCAAAGCCCATTTCAACAGGTTTATTTTGTAAAGATAAACTTCTCATTACTAATTCCTCTAGACAACTAATGTTTATCTTAAGTAAACACGAGGGAAAAAAAAAACGGAATGTGGTCTGTAGTTTTATGGATGTAAAGATGTCTTCAGGTTAAACACTATACATAAATTTGGCTTGACATATTTCCCCAACTGAAACTATTTGTACTGGTACTCTCTAAAATATAACCCATTTTTGGTAATGGGAAGATAATACTCATATCATATAATCCCTTCCCTATCTAACTTTTTAGGTCAAGGAGCTGGCAGAGTCTAGATAGTTCTCTTATCTTTCTGAATCTACTTTTTAGCATGTGAAGCTAAAATTAAGAAGCATTAAATACAGTATAGTTTTAAAAACTCTACTATGGTGTTTGTATGCTATATACACAGCAAGCCAATCTTGCTCTGACAATACTCTATAAAGAGCAAAGACCAATCTATGAATCAAGCCAGTGGTGAGAGGATAACAAAGAATCAGAAAACCTACTTAGACACTAGTGGTTTGGGGAACAATGGATACAGGAGAGTTTAGAATACCTCCAGGACAGATAACCTATCTTCATTGCTGGTGAATCAAGATATAGGAGAGCAAGAAATGGCTAGGTTGTGGGAAAGCTGATCCTGAAGCAAGAAGTTCCAGATTATATTTAGACAGTGGGAGGGATCAAAATTAAGTCATGCAAAGAAACCTTGTCTCAACCCAGCCATGAAAGATGGATCAATGCCAAAATATAACTGGGCAACTGAGAGACAATGACCCCAAAGCCCACAGATAATCTGGGATGTGCCCTATATACAAAGCAGAATGCACTATAGATATATTCCCCAAAATGCCTGCAGAGAAAACTAGAAAACTGTCTATAGTTTTCTATTTACACTAATATAAACAGATTTTGAGGTTGTCTGTACTGTATGTGGTTGCTGTAGTACAGCAATAAATGTAAAGTGCCTGTAACAGAGGGTATAATAGAATCCCACTTCTAGGCATCTTAATACTATACACTCAGACAAAAAAATGGAAAGAATACCTCAGGGACTTACTGATTCTCTCGAGCACCCTGCCCTTCTCTGTGATATCGCTGTAACGACCTACGAGGCACTTTTTAAAGACCAGAAACTCTTCTATTGCATGCCACACTTCTAAAAATCACTTTACCTACATTAAAAATGCCAGTCAACAGTGCTAAAGCTGACTGGCATTTTTTATTCTTAAGGCAAAATGTCATATTCCCTACCAACTTCCCCCTTGTCTCCAAATTACCTGCCTTCATTGTATTATTTGCCCATTGTGAGAGCCAAAAAAGATAGAACCAAAAATTTCAAACAACTCAATGTACTGTGCTAAGATACATCTTATAAATGCCAGTATGACAAAATTTAACTTAAATGCTTATACCATATGGCTACTTTACTAAGATTTCAACAGAAAACATATAACTTTCAAAATTAGTAGCAAACATGGGATATTTAAATCCAGCCACATGTCCTGAGGTATGAAGCTTTGTTCTTTTCAAAGTTGAGCACAAAATGTTTGTTTACATCCAAAAGTAGCGTATTAAAACCAAAAGCATTGTCCTTTGCTTAACTCCACTTAAACTACATATAAACTGCCAATATGTTCTCCATCTTATTTAGAATTAATACTATTAAAATGATTTTGATGCATTTTCATACATGAATTTTAATTTTGGTTTTATGCACAAGTATGTAGGTAACATATTTCCAATGCTTAGCCTAGAATAGAAAAAAAAATCATGTTTTGCAAAAGTGGTATAAGATTTCATGCATTCTCATGATGCCATGTCAATAATCTATTACACTAAATCAACTGCAACAATGTAGTGTACGCTTCAGACACCCCATTAGAATAAATTTTAGTCAACACCTTGATGACAAGGGAATGTGCTGGTATATTGTTTAACTGATATGGCAGCAATCCAAGAGACTGAACTGTGGTTATTCAAATAAAAAAATTAAAAAGATAGCCCTAGCTCAGTGGATGGAGCGGCGGCCTGCAGACTGAAGGGTTCCAGGTTCGGTTGTGGTCAAGGGCAGGTACTTGGTTGCAGGCTCCTCCCCATCCCGGTACCTGGTCAGGGCCCAGGCAGGAGGCAACCAATCGATGGGTTTTTCTCACATTGATGTTTCTCTCTGTCTTTCCTCCTCCTATTCACCCTAAAAATCTAATGGAAAAGTATCCTCAGGGGAGAATTAACAAAAAACAAAAAAATAAAATAAAAAGGATAAAGGGTGTGGATTTGCTGTATTAAATATTTTTCTCTGATGAAACTGTAATACCTACAATATATATTTGGGTTTTAAGGGGGTTTTAAATATATAACATATAATTTCTTATAGTTATTTGAAAAAAGTATGAGAACATATAAACAAATAAAGCTTAGTAATTTAGAATTTACTTTTGTAAAAGTTGACAAATAATAAAATATTATACTTGCATTTTGAACATTATAATATAAATATAAAACACAAAACATCCAACATTAAACACTGACCATCTCCTATGCCCAACTTGGACTTAGATAGTGAGCATTTTAATTTTGTAGAAAGGAACTTTCAAAGTTTTGTCAATGCTTACAGCATATACTATTATCCCCCATCAAAATCTTCATAGAATCTAAAAGGCTAGTATTAAAAAGAATTATTTTTTTCTTGAATATTCTAAAACATGCAGGTTTGGATTATTGTTTCAGATTTTCAGGGACTGAGTACTCAAGAATATATCTGAACACATTTAGTCAGGTAAGCGCTTACAGTTACAACAGAAATACCTGACTTTTCAGATATTAAAAAAAAAAAAAAGCCTACATGAACATAGAAGGTGTTTTGGGGCAAACTATTTCTTAGAAAAAATAATGCATTATGTTGATCCATTTTTAGACCAAATTCTTAAAGGCACTAAAAAAATCTGTATTTTATATTTGCCAAACAATACATTCACATATAAGATAAAAGAAAGTATAGAAATAAAAAATCTCAAACTATTTCAAAAGTTAAGAATTAAAAATGTTCAAATTAATAAATTACCTTTGTTGCTTGGAAAATATGCTTTACTTTTCATTTCAAATTCACTTTAAATGCTTGACATATAATTTAATACTTAAGAAGAATCTAGCTAAATTATTTGATAATATTTATACGGTGACATTTCTCTGGATAGACATTTCACATAACAGTTTTCCATTAATGCTGAAACATCAGTTGGTAATTTTAATCACAGTTAATAATTGATTAATGGATTAACAATTTACTCAGTAATTTAGATGGCATACGGTCTCATAAAGGGAACAATCAGATAACTGCTCAATGTGCAATTGTGCCCATTAGCAATTCTAAGAACTTGACAGATATTCCACTCATTGGATTACATGCTTGTATGTATGTGATTTGAACAACAAAACATAGATACCCAATGTCAAACTTTTTTCCTTTCTTTTTTTTAAAGAGCAGCTCAATGATTTTGAGGGTTGATTAGTACAGTGCAGAGAGCATAGGGGAAAAGTACAAATTGGCACTTAAACCAATGCCAGTATTCATTTCATTATTGTTATAATTAAGAATATTATTAATTTTTGTTATTCACTTTTCTTTAGAACATAAATCAAAGCCATTAACTTGAGGTTGAGGTATATACACAATACATACACAAATGCAAAATACTTTTCATAAGTAACATTACATTTAAAATACCAGAAACTGAATATCTGTGCTGATTTATATTTTGACTTAATGGAACAAAAAGAGAACATTCAACAAAAAAGGGTTATACTGATAATAAAGCTCTTAATGTCTTCCTCTCTTTTTGTACTTACCACAGGCTACACAATGTCTTGAGAGGATTCATTATGAGAAAAAAGTCAATCACAGCTTTAAGACCTGGCTTTGGGAGAAACTAATGAGAAAGCAATTGGAAGGTGAGGCTTCATCTTCATTTTCAAATAAGTGGTCCTAATTTTTCTTCTTATAGAAAAAGTTTAAATCAGTTTACTATAAATATATCTGAACCATTAATTTTTGGAGCTTTCAGGTAAAGTCCAGCACTTTGTTTATATAAAGTCTATGAGAAGAAGTCAGTAGAGATCATCTAAGCTTAAGTCTTGACATCATCCATTCCAGTCCTTGGCATAATCTATACAGAAAATAAAATCATTTGATCAAATTCTCAACTAAAAAGCTATAAACAGCAAACTAAAACAATGTATCATTTTTTCATTTACCTAAACAGCGAAGGTTAAAAAATCAATACTGTTCCATGTTGGTACTGTTGTGGTGAAGCCATACTCTCAAGACATAGTACATCCATGCTTTCTCATTTGTTTTGTTTCTAGTGCCTAGAACACTGCCTTATATATAAAAAAGCTCAGTGATTATATAAATGCCCATGGAAAGTAATTTAGCTATATATATTCAAGAGTATTTAAATATCAATACCCTTTCTATCCTCTTTTCTACTTCAAGAAATACATCCTTATACATAAAGATATATTTATATATAAGACTGTTTATGAAAACATTTTCAATAGGAAAAAGAATTTAAATGTCTACAAATAGAGAAAAAATTAATAAATTATGGACCATTCATGATGAAATATTAAAAACTTCCTTTCAAAAACTACTTTATAATATGATAAAATGCTCATTATTTAAGTGAAGTAAAATTGCAGTATATTAAATATATAGTAGAGCTGTTTAAACAGAGTACATACATACTATGTCTGCTACATCTATATATTTACATTTTTTTGAAGGAAGTAAAATCTGTTATTGCTAACACCAGTTATCACTCAATAAAGGGTAACTGACTGAGCATAATCCAAAATACTATAAAGACATGTTCATTGTGATAAAGAAAATGTTTAACAAGAGAAAAATGATTGTACATATGTTACAACAAAATGAACAACTGTTATGAAGCACTAACCACTGTCTATCAGGAGCTTTTATAGATATGAGAAATTGAAAAATCAGATTTTTGTGTAAGTATGAGTCTAACAATATAAAAGTTAGAAATAGAAAAAAAGGCACTGAGATAAATAAATAATTGCTTCAGTGTTGGCCCTGACTGTGCTAAGTACTTAATATCCATTATCTTAATACTAGAGACCGTTGCATGAAATTCATGCATGCGGAGGGTGGGGGGGCGGAGAAGGGTCCCTTCAGCCCGGCCTGCACCCTCTCCAATTCGGGACCTCTTAGAAGGATGTCCAAATGCTGGTTTAGGCCCAATACTGCACAATCCCAGACCACTGACTCCTAACCATTCACCTGCCTGCCAGCCCCTAACCACTCTGCCTGCCAGCCTGATTGCCCCTAATCACCTCTTCTTGCCAGCCTGATTGCCTCTAACTGCTTTCCCCTGCCAGCCTGATCGCCATTAACTGCTCTCCCCTGCCTGCCCGATCACCACTAACCATCTCTGCCTCAACCCCCTTCTCCGTGGCTTTGTCTGGAAGGATGACCAAAAGATGTCTGATCTATCTGTCTAAGTAGCATATTACCCTTTTATCAGTATAGATTTCTTTACAACAATAAGATCAGAACCCTTCCCATATTAGAGGAAAACTGTGCATGGAGAGGTTAGCAAATGGCAGAGATAAGAGTCAAGTCTGACCAACACTAAAACCAAGAATTCAGACCAATGTGGCCAGACCACAATAGGGAAGCATCTCCTCCAAAACCACACTTACACTTGCTGACTGCTTCAAATGGAGGTCCACATACACCAAGAATTGAAAAGATACCGTCAGCTATCTATTTTCTCTTTTAAAAATGAAACTGCCAGAGTTCATATCCATCCTAACTAATGATGTATTTTCTACACAATTTCTCAAAGTATATAAACTAAGTATTATATATATCCTAGACGATTTGTCTTTGTGGTCAAATTTAGTATTATAACAGTGCTTTTGCTTAAAGTTCTTTCATAGATAAAGATATATCTACAGGTATCTATCTCGACGTATATTAAAGTATTTGACAGAAACATGTAACATTTTTATTTAAATGAATATGTGGAGAGTTGGTATTATCTATGCATTTTTCTTTAAATGAACAGATTTGCTTTTTTGAGGTTCTCCAAATGTCTGTAATTTGATAACAGTGCCTTCTATTTCACTAAGATTCAACTTCATCTCCCATTTAATTATTTTTCTTTGTTTTTAAAAGGTACATACATAACAGATTCTAAAGAGATGCTTCTTCTGGTATTAGGGAAGGGCAGAAACTTGGGACATAAATAGATGCATTAGCTGAAGTGAGAGAAATTCCCTTCCTTTCAAAATCATGATGATAGCTAAAGTCAAAAAATGACTTATCGAAACTATTTGTGTTCCAAGTTTCTGCCCTTTCCTAAAGCCTGAAGAACCACAACCCCAAATTTAAGACTCTAGAATCCTTCATCTCCAATTTAATTCTTTTTTTCTCTGCTTTTAAATATATACAGATAGACCACATTTTAGAAAAACAACTACAACAGAAGTATTATCCTATTTCTACCTCCTCTATTCCATCTCTTCTAACAGCACTCTCCATTTTTCTGGTCATTGACATTATATTTAACAATGCTGACAACCACTTCATTTTTGAAATCCTCTCATTTCTGGGCACTAAACTATGGCAAAATTCTACTATAAGCACTTACCCTCCTTTCCAGAACCAGAACCTTCATGCCATACTCTTTCCAATTCTAACACTTTTTTTTTTTAATTGCAACAACTCCCACTTGACAACAGTGGTAGCAAAAGTGAATACACCCGAACTAGTCTAGTTCAACTTCTTTATGCATAAAGTGTGAATTTAAAACAACTGGTCTACATTTGTTAGGAATAAATAATATACTGTAAGGAATACTCAAGACACAGAACAGGCTTAGCAAGTGTTAGTTCCTTTCTTATAGCGAAAGTCCCACCACCAATAAGAACTGTTTTCTGACTTCTCCAGCTCCCCTTGACATTATGTCTCTGAACTCCTACACAACTGTAACTATGTGCACATATTAGTTCAGTATGTGTATGCTGTGTTTTATTCTTTACACAGCCAAGTTAAAAATTCTCACTGTAGACATGGACTATGTCTTACAACTCTTCCTTAGAACAATCTATACGTGGTGACCTTAAAATTGGATTTTAGGAAGAAATTCATATTCCTAAACTGAAGACATGTTATCTATGGGGAAGACTTCTTACCCCTCGCCAGTAAGAGCACAGCATGCCTGGATATGCCACTGGTGATCTTTAATAGAAGTTAGTTTCAAAAACTGGGAGATTTCTGCCACAGTCATGCATTCTTTAACATCTTGTTTATTAGCAAAAATCAGCAATCCAGCTTTCCTTAGATCCTATAAAAGCAAATAAAATGATAAGGACCAATGCATTTTTTTTTCAGATTTTCTAACAATGAATAGAATTTTTTTTTTTGTAATCTTTGTAACCTAGAATTTTTCAACTACTTGATATAAAAGCATTTCATAGCTTATACTGATAGAAGGTAAACTTCAAACTGAACACATTTTAAATAAATCTATTTATATTTGTATGTATTTACATATTTCTCATAGTCCTAGATTACATTTATGGTCCTAAGTGCTATATTTATGAAGCAGCCATGTCTTCAAATATATAATTACTCATTTTCCCCAACCTCAAATTAGGCTTCTATGGCTACTAAGAATTACTTTTTAGCATGGCCCTCAAGAGCTTTTAAAAATTCTACTGCAACCTAGTACCTTCTAAATACATAGGAAATAAACTAATTCATTATATATAACGTATGCCTTGGACTGTAGGATTGGGGAACGTCTGGTCCACCAGTCCTATAAAAGGCCCACAAAATTATTTGATCTGACCTTGCCAAAGCATTAGGGAGCGGTGAGTTATTTAAATGTTTGACCAAATATAGCAGGCTTTTTTTTTTAAGGTCTTTTTATTGATTTTTAGAGAGAGAGGAAGGGAGGGAGGGAGAGAAAGAAGAAGGGGGGGAGGGAGGGAGGGAGGGAGGGAAGGAGAAACTGATGTGAGAGCGATTGGCCACTTCTGGGGATCAAGCCTGCAACCCAGTCACGTGCCCTGACTGGAAATGAACTGGCCACCTTTCTGTGCATGGGATGACACCCAACCACCCAAGCCACACTAGAGCAGGCTAATTTTTAAGTTGATAATTTTGTAGGGCCTGCAAATGATGCTATAAATATCCTAAAGGCCCTTAGAAGAAAAAAGATTCCCCACTCCTGCCTTAGAGACTTAGGGCTTAATTCTCAGTTGAATGGTGCTATCCTAAACCAACCCTATCATTTTCTGAGACCTAATTCCTCTATCTTTGTCCATGATGATTTCTTAGATTTGAATATTTGATATGGCCATCTTGGATTGACATTAAACTTATCAACTAAGTTCTACCACTTCAATTCTTTGACTCTGAGTCAAGGTTTTTAACCTTTCTGAATTTGTTCCTCATCACCAACATTTATTGAGTATCTAACTTGAGCAAGCCACCCATCAGACTGTTCCATTTCTGGTATTAGGAAAAGGCAGAAGCTTGGGGCATAAGTAGATGAATTAGCTGAAGTGGGAGAAATTCCCTTGCTTTCAAAACCATGATGATAGTTAAAGTCATATAATGACTTTTTCTAAATAAAAAGTCTTTAATCCTCACAAGATTGTTATAAGATAGGCTTTACTAGTCCCATTTTACAAATGAGGACTGATGTAAGTAACTCAGACAAGGTCATATAGCTACTCAATAATAGGACCTAGTTTGAGCTGAGATCTCCCTATTATAGCTATTGCCCCTCATCTGTAAAATGCTGAAACTACTACCTAACTCTTAGGGATGTGGTTTTAATAAGTGAATTACATTTAAACTACTCAATTAAATACCTGGCTTTTGGTAAAAGTTCAACAAATGTTAATTTGTTGCCCCCCAAATAATAATTACCTTACCCTTGTGCATGCCCCAAAGTGATTGGTATGCTTTATTTACAACAGAGACCAATGTTCTTGGCCTCCTTTGACTCTATTACACTCTTCCCTCTTACAACCATTTTTAGTCTTGGATTTCCCTGATAATCTATTAAAGATTATAATAGACCTTTTCTTCATAAAAATGCACATTTGTATATATGCAAAAAAAGTATATGTATAATTTTAAAGTGTTAATAGATACTCTAAATCCATTCAGAGATCATGGACTAAGAACCAATGATGGATACACTCTGTGGATTAAACTCTCATAACACTCTTCCTATATATATGAAGAGATACTGTGTTTTGGGTGCTATGCTTGCAAGTTTCCAACTGTGTTGAATGCCATCTTTCTTCTTAGGGATTTTAGTGGGATATTTTGTTTTCAATCATGTGTATATGAGCTTGAATCAGGAAAGTCTTCAATGGATACAAACTGACATTGTTCCACAATATTTCACTCTTGTTAAAATAGTTTGATTTCTTTGGTTCTTTCAGATGTAAATAAAAAATGTAAGGGGTAAGAGGACTTAGGCAGAAGGTTTTATGTAACAGAGACTGACTTTAGTTACAGTGCCCTCTGCAGGATGGCAGCTATAGTAACACAGTTAATGAGTTAACCTGAAGAGCATGGTCAGAAAAGGATACTAGAATGTTAACTTTTAAGATTTCTCATTCAATTTGTTTCATCTATAGTTCAGTTTACCGGTTTATATAATAAAAGGCAAAAATATGAATAAATGGAACATACATATGTATATTCATTATCAAGGATACAGATATTGTTTTCTCTTATCTTAAATGGAAATGGAACAGCATCAATAGTTGATATGTGGCTGAATTACTGAGTAGATGGACTTTCCATGTATTTAATTCCTATCTTCCTATCTTCCAGGTTTCAATATCTCTTGCTACTGTCTGTTGAAACTTTTTATATAGGTCAGGATTTGTAATGCTGACACATTCTACGAACAAAATTTTGACAACAGAAATAACTTGGCACAATTTAGGAAACATAAATTTATACTATCTTATTTATAAGTTCCTATATTCCTCACTTCCAGTGATTAAATTATTTGGAGAAGCTCCTGGACTACAATTTGAAAAGGATAATAAATAAAGCCTTTTATTGAAAGGTCTCAAAAACACACTGAAAAAAACCATATTGAACATAAATTTTCTACATTTCATAGGATCAATTTTTTTTTATTTGGGGCTCTTGATTGAAAAAACAATAGCAAGCTATATTACCTATTTTTAAATACTTAGGAAGAGAGCAAAAAAAAGTCATTTACTTTTTATTATTCAGCAACAATTATGCCTTATGATAACAGTAAAAAAAAAAAAGAGTTATATAGAATTAAGGCTGTTCACCAACTTGACTTAACAAGAGGTCAAAGTGTAAGGTGAACAGCTGTGATCTTTTATTCATCAGCCACCTTAAGCACTTTAAAAACTTTCTGCTACATATTACAGATTTCTGGTCTAAGGAATCTAAATACTGATTTCAGTTGAGTCGAGAAGATGAGTAATAGCACATGCAAGATATATTTACTTAGCATCTTCTATATGCCATCTGTAGTTGTCATTTGTTCCTCAAAGCTTCATTTGTGAAGGTAATTCCTAGAAGTTGAGTCATTCTGAATAAAATTTCATCTGTCCTTTTGTATTTGGAACTATTTTAAAATTCATGGAGCTTCAAAGTTTTGCACTTCATTTAAGATGAAGCTTTCAGTAATACTGAAAAAACATTTTGTAGTTCTGTATTTAGTAATACATGTAAAGAATCATTATCAGTGATGGTGATAAAATTCTGTTGGTGATTGTGATATGAAACATCTGACTAACCCCATTGAAAATTTGTTTTTCATTAAGACATCTTATTCTTTGATCCATTTGTTCCCCTTCAGAACTCTATTTGGTTCTTCTGGACCCTTTTAAGTGACTTACTCTAGCTCCCAACTTCATATGCAATTCCTTTCTTCTCTGGTAATCTCCCCTTTCAGTTTCCTTTCATTTTCCAACTATGTCCTATTTGTCCCCCACTCCTGTCACCCCCCACCTTCAGCAAGAGCAAGAATGATGAAAGTGCCTAAATTCAAAGCCTGGCTCTTATAAGCCTAACCAATGGACACAGACAACAAGGGGGTGAGGGCCTGAATGGTGGGGGGGAGGGGGCAATGTAGGGATAAGGACACATACATAATACCTTAATCAATAAAAGAAGAAGAAAAAAAAAAAAGCTGGTTAGGTTACATACTGACTTACCCAGGTTAATGGTCCCAACAAGTAAAATTCAGTGACTTTGTTTGAGCTCAACTACTTTCTATACTGATCCTGCTTACATAACTGGCCAATTAGAGTAAGAATCAAATAGGGAGGCTGTGTATTAACAGGGTAAAAAATATAGCCAAGAAAAATATGTGTGTCTTAGTTTTTTTTTTTTCCAAAGTCTTCATAGAACATAAAACAACTCTTTGGTATAAACCGAAAAACATATTTTTGTAAAATACAAAGAGGAGATGAAAATAACTCCTTTGTGTTCTGCCTCTTTTATAGCTTGTTTCACAAAGTAGAATAGCAACTTATTAAGTGCACACACAAAAGCAAGATGCATTTTAAAAAAAACAACTAAAAACCCAAGGGATTTAACACAGCTGCTCGAATCAGTCTAAAACAGGGGAAAGTGCATCTTGGTGGGCATGATCACAAGGAAAACAGGAACTTCAACTTACATAATTACTAGCTTTCTTAAGTCTTGAACAGTTGCCTGAAACATACCAAAATTCTTCATGCAAGTCATCAAATCAATATTAAAATATAAAACTTTGTTATAAAGATATCCCAGATTTTTAAGCTTATTAAAATTCTACTAAAATAAAAAGCATATAACACACATCTTTCCTATTCCCACCTATAAATAAATTTATTCCATCTACAATAAAAAATCATAAAAATATAATCAATTGCCACTGTGGTAAGTATTATATGGTTTTATAGTTACTATTATCATTACTGACTATATTATTCACTTTATTCAATTTTTAAATTACGCTACTAGTAATATTTCTCAAGGACTTTAAAATATGGATAGCCATATGATTTCATTAGTCAAAGGACAATATCAGAGAAACCTAAAAGCAACCATATTTAAATATTAGTCTAACAACTGAGTTACAATCAAGACTTGCTGTGTGTCTGTGAGACTTTAAAATTTCATTCCAATGATAATCCTCATATAATTAATCTATTCAAAATATAAAAGGAAAGCCAATTTAGGTCTTTTTACTCAGGAAAACTTCTACACCAAATTTATTTGAGATACGTGAAATAAGGTTCTACAAATGACTCCACATGCTTTCTGCTGCTTTCAGATACACTTCCGATTTGAGAGTTGTCAAAATTACAAAGCAGGCATGGCAGATAAATAACTTTTTTTTTCATTTGAAATAGTATCCTTCAGAAAAGTAGAAAGAAGAAATGTGACAGAAATATCCCATATTCATATCTTATGCCAGAGTCCTACTTACCTCATGGGCTAACATCTTATAGAGTTCTTCTCTAGTTACAGAAATCCTTTCTCTGTCTGTACTGTCCACAACAACTATGACAAACTAAAATAATTACAAAAAAAGTCATTAATGTTTATATAATTTTATATATTGTAAAATTTCTGAAGTGCTGATTTGATTTCCAGGCTATAACTATCAAGGAATTAGTACCTTATATGGTATGGTATTATTGAAAAACCAGAGATACCTACTATATATACACATCATAAAGCCTAAAAGTCTGATATATTTCTAATTCAAATATATTTACTAAATTTTAAGAGAAAAATAGGAGAAAAGAGAACACATACCAACATACTATTAGAAATATTTTAACCAATAAAACAAATTTGTTTTCTAACTTAATATTTTGAATGCTAACAAGATTATATCTATCTATTTACACTCTAAGTCAAGAAAAAAATATATTACAGTCATAAACTTAAGTTATTTCTAGACAGTTGTTATTTTATTATATTAATATCAATTTGAAAATCCAAAAGGGAATGGGTTAGGGGGTAAACTACCATCACAGTTAAAATCAACAAATTGCAAGAACAAATCTATATCAAAAGCCATCATGCTCTCTTCCTTATATAAATGGCACCTGTTACTGGCAAGCACAACTCTCTCCTGAACTGGTAAGACTAGTATCAGAAGATGCAATGAAAAACCTGTGAAGGAGCTGTTCAGAACAGCACTACACTGCACCTCTTCCTAATACCATGCACACCAAAAGGGAAACAGGAGCAGATATAGTCACTTTACAATGGCATTTGTGATGCCCAGGTTAATTCTGCCTATTATTAACATGCACTATTCACTTTTTAGAACTAGTTTTTCATTTCCAAATAAACCACTGTAATTTTCAGAGTCTTTTCTATTCTATAGATTTCAGAAACCATAAGAATAAGAGAACTACTAGTTTACCTCTTCTCTCACTTGAAACCTCAGTGATAAGTGGTTTCATTATTGCCAGACTCATTCTATTCCAAGGTACTTTAATAAAGCTATTAATTTTCAAAGTGTTGCCATGAATTTGATACCTGCAGCATTATATTTAGGAATAGTAACCATATCTACCTTTCTTTCTAAAAAAAAAACAAAAAAAAAACCCATGATCAAATGCATTATGGAGTGTTGGGGATCAGGTCAGTAGAAACACTAAATTGTGTCTAATGACATTATGACATTATTCACCTTTTTATACATTTGGAATTTTATTAACTTACTAGAAGCTTGATGCATGAAAATTCATGCACTGAAGGGATTGGTGGCGGGGTCCCTCAGCCCGACCTGACCCCTCTCACAGTCTAGGAACCCTCTAGGGCGGGAGGTGACCTGGTGATCAGGGGAAGGCGACACCCCCATCACACCTGTGCTACTGCCACTGCTGGCAGTGCAAGCCTCAGCTGGCCCAGGGTTGCTGGGCAGCCACCATCAGAGGCTTGCCTGCGCCTCAGGCCAGCCCAGGGCAGCTAGGGGGCTGAGGGGACTTAGGGACTCCAGAGGCAGGCGTGCGGAGTGGCTGGACTCGCCTTGTCATGGGCCCAGCCGTGCCACGCCTGCCATCCCAGCAGGGCTGAAAGGACTGGGCACTACCATCTTGTGGCTATGAGTGCCGCCATCTTTGAGGGCATGTCAGTCAATTAGCATATTCCCTCTTTTAGATAGGATCATCAGCATTATAAAAGCAATTGTCACAGGCTTTCAATTTGCAAGGTCTATACAATGAAGGTCTGAAATTTCCTCTTGGGAAATAGTATATAAATAAAAACATGGTGTTGTCTAAATTGTTTGAGAACCAAAAGGAAAAAAATTCTTTAATGTGAAACTGTGTTGCATAAAATAATACATGGTAAAATTTTGGCCAGGAGTGAAACCACCAGATTTTACTTAATTTCTTCTACACAAAAATAAATAGAAAAAAAGAAATGATTTTATAAACTGTGAGATGGAATTCATTATAAAAACAACTATTTAAGTTCTGGGATCAATACATAATTAGATTAATCAACCGCCAATTCTCCTTACAGAGATTCAATGAGAGTGGATATACATGACAATGATCCTGAAATAGGGAATTAAATATTCCACGATGTTTAAAATCTACTTCTATTAACATACTGTGATATTTCAAAAAGATTTAATTATAAGAGTTCATATCTAAAAGGTATTTTCCAAGCATTCTGCTCATAAAAGTTCTAATATATTAAGCAACATCGGAGAAGAGTCAATGTGGGGGAAGAGAAGGAGTCATATGTAATACTTTAAACAATAAAGAATTTAAATTTAAAAAAGAAAAAAAAGAAAGAAACATTACCTCTGTGTTAGTATAGTAAGTGTTCCAGGAAGAACGAAGAGATTCTTGGCCACCAATATCCCACATTAGAAATCGTGTATTATTAATTACTATCTCTTCTACATTACTTCCTATTGTAGGGGATGTATGTACAACTTCATTCATAGAACTGAAAAAAAAAATGATATGAACATGTTACAATTAGCTAGGAAATTAGATTGTTTGAGTATTTTTTAATCAGTATGACCTCCTTTTATATTACTAGAGGCTTGGTACATAGAATTCGTGCACAGGAGTGTGTGTCCCTCAGCCCAGCCTGCACCCTCTCGAATCTAGGACCCCTCAAGAGGGATGTCCAACTGCCCACTTAGGCCTGATCCTATCAGGTCTGGTCACCCCTAACTCCCCTCCCCTGCAGGCCTGGGTCCCCCCCCAACTGCCCTTCCCTGCAGGCCCGGTCACCCCCAACTTCCCTCTTTTGCTGGCCTGGTCACCCCTTACTGCCCTCCCCTGAAGGCTTGATCGCCCACAACTGCACTCCCTTGCAGACCTGGTCCCTCCCCTGCTGGCCATGTTGTGGTGGCCATCTTGTGTCCACAGCCATCTTTGACCACATGGAGGCAGCCATCTTGTGTTGGAATGACGGTCAATTTGCATATTACTCTTTTATTAGATAGGATACCCAAATGTCCCTTTTTCAGTAGCTGAGCTAAGTGTTTAAACAGAGGTGGAACTAGGCAGTGGACTATCTGAGATACTCTACATTCAATTTTAGAAAACTATATAAATACATATTTCTCTACTTTCTAAAAGCAAAACAACCACTGTCATAAAAATGTCAACTCTTTAGAGTAGGGATGGCCTGCAGGTCCTATAAGGCCCATGAAATCATTTGCTCTTGCCCTGCCAAGGTATTAAGAGTTAGTTATTGACCAAATATAGCAGGCTAATCTTTAGGTTGATAATTTTATATGTACCTAAAATGATGTTATAAATATCCAAATTGGCCCTGACAGAAAAGAGGTTCCCTACCTCTGCTGTAAAGTAACTTAAATTCCATATAACATTTTATTGCTTTCATTAATCAAATATCACTCAGGCAGAAAAAGTAACTTATCCTAGAGGCCCAATGCACAAAATTCTTGTATGGGGGGGTAGTGGTAGAGGGGTGTTCCCCAGCCCAGCGTGAGCCTTCTCTCACAATCCAGGACCCCTCGCTCCTAATCGCCTGCCTATTTGCTCCAAACCATCCCCTTGCTCGCTCCTTACCACTTGACTGGCCACTCCTTACCACCCGCCTGCTCGCTCCTTACCACTTGGCTCTCCACTCCTTAGCACTGCAGTGAAGGAGGGAGGCTCCTGCCACTGCCACTGCGCTCACCGCTGTGGGAGTGCTCTACCAGAGGGCAGCTCCTGCCCCCTGGTGGTCCGTGTGCATCATAGCAACCCATCGTTCTGGTCATCTGGTTGTTCCACCGTAATGGTGGCTGGACTTTATTATATAGAAGGTAATATGCAAATTGTCCCCTCAGGAGGTCGACCAACCAGAGTTCAACCACTCCTATGAAGTACACTGACCACCAGGGGGTGGCACAGAACAATGGAAGGCCCCAGCCGGCAACCGGGTAGGCAACTGGGAAGGAAGACCCCAATCGGCCTTGATCACTGGCCAGGCCTAAGGATCCTACCCATGCTCGAATTTCATGCACCAGGACTCTAGTAAATAATAAAATAAAAATGTGAAAGTAGTTAATACTTACAATTGGTAAAGGATGGTAGTTTTTCCTGCATTATCCAGCCCAACAATGATAACTTTGTGCTCTGAAATGAATAAAACACCAGTGATTAATGAAAAAAATTTTTTAAATATCCTATTTCATCCATTCTTTCCAGCTATGTATAATTCAGCACATGGCACTTTAACCTTTAACTCTAAAGACCAGCAGAAGTGAGCCATGAGTCTCACCTTCCCCTCCACTTTTGTGGAGCAGTCTGAAATCTCTTTGGAGGGCATCCCAATGGGACTCCATGATCCAGAAATCTTCACCTCTTCATCCTGCCTGAACACCTACAAGTCACAATCATTACCAACTTTACTGCCTCCCAAGACTTGTCTCTTTTTGAGTTTTCAGCTGTTTTAACAATAAAGCACCAATGGTTGGGTTTTTATTTTTTTAATATATTTTGATTTTTTACAGAGAGGAAGGGAGAAGGATAGAAAGTCAGAAACATCGATGAGAGAGAGACATCGATCAGCCGCCTCCTGCATGCCCCACACTGGAGAAGCGCCGGCAAGCAAGGTATATGCCCCCAACCGGAATCGAACCTAGGACCCTTCAGTCTGCAGGCTGACACTCCATCCACTGAGCCAAACTGGTCCTAGCACCAATGGCTGTTTTTAACAGCTTCCTAATTTTAACATGTCATGTGGGCCACAGTGAGAACCATAAAATTAAGACATAATTGTAGAACAGGCTCAAAGATAAAGATACCAATTAAATGGTTTAAAAAAA
>PVJN01039534.1:0-19749 GCA_004026805.1 Lasiurus borealis
AGAGAGAGAGAGAGAGAGAACATCAATGAAGAGAGAGAATCATGGATCAGCTGCCTCCTGCACGCCTCACACTGGGATAGAGCCCGCCACCTGGGCGTGTGCACGGATGACAGAAATTGAACCTGCAACCTCCTGGTACCTGAGAGGAAGCTCAACCATCTGACACGCACCAGCTAGGGCTCATACGATCCTTACCCAGGATTGTCCCCTCCTCGTCTTTTGCTGATTGAATCAAACTGTTGCTTTCTCATCTCTCATGGATGAAGGCTGCTTTGAAATACTACTGACTGCTGACAGAAAGATATGCCTGACATTTAGGTCACGGACAGAGAAGGGGTATCGGGAAAGCACACGGTTTTGAATAGGGACGAGTTAGAAGGGAAATCCAAGACGTAGTGAGTGAGTGTAACTGGACGCGGTTGCACCTGCATCTCCCAAAGAACTCATGGGAAAAAGTACTGAGCGTTTATACCAGGTCGATGAATCTTCATCCCCAAATGGGAAATCACTCTGTTTTATTCCATAAGAATTAGGTTTGGAGGGCGTTCATGATCACTCGCTTTATATAAAAGAGAAAGCCCTAGCCGGTATGGCTCAGTGGATAGAGCGTCGACCTACAGACTGAAGGGTCCCAGGTTCGATTTCAGTCAAAGACATACTGAGGCTCGATCCCCGATAGAGGGTGTGCAGGAGGCAGCTGATGGATGTTTCTCTCTTGTCTGATGTTTCTAACTCTCTATCCTCCCCCTTCCTCTCTATAAAAACCAATAAAATATATTTAAAATGTTTTTTAAAAAAATAAATACAGATAACATTTTCCTAAAGGCAGGGAAGTGTTATTTGCTGCCATCTTGTGTGCACCCTGGAAATAACACCGTGTTGGACCTAAGTAGAAATACCTGTTTTCTGCTGGCATCTGGAGAACAGTTCAGGGAAGGTCACTGGGAAAAGCTTTTGTCTGCTGCCACCTAGTGTACATACCGCGGACACATTGTAGATGGAACCTCTATCTTGAAGCTGCAAGCTGAACAGCTACTGCAGCCATCACAGTGTGTGGAAGGACTGAAGTGCTGAAGGAAAAGTATCCCAGTGAGAAAGGTCTGCTTTAACCAGGAAAAGAAACCAGGAGTGCCAGACGTGACTTCCTGGCTGGGCACCAGCCCCAGAGGCAACCACTATAGCATTACAGGCAGCCGCTCTCCCCACCGGCAGCTCCCGAACCAGGCCCTATGGGGAGAGGCAGCCACAACAGAGTGGGTCTCCCTTAAATCTGCAAGACTGAGCCCTAACCTGTTCGGCTCAGTGTATAGAGTGTCAGCCTGTGGACTGAAGGGTCCCAGGTTTGATTCTAGTCGAGGGCAGGTACCTTGGTTGTGGGCACATCCCCAGTAGGGGGTGTGTAGGAGGCAGCTGATCAATGTTTCAAATCTAGTAGTTCTCAATCTTTGTTAATGCTGTGGCTTTTTAATAGTTCCTCATGTTGTGTGACCCCCAATCTTAAAATCATTTTCGTTGCTACTTCATAACTGTAATTTTGCTACTGTTAATGAATCATAATATAAATATCTGTTTTCCTATGGTCTTAGGCGACCTTGCTAGCAGTTTTCAACCTGTGGGTCGCGACCCACACGTTGAGAACCGCTGATGTAGAGCCTAAGACCATCAGAAAACATCTAATTGATGTTCCTAACTCTATCTCTCTCCCTCCCTCTCTATAATATATATATATATTTTTTTTTTAATTTGCAAGAGTTGGAAGCAGAGGCAGAGACATCTAATCCAAATAGTAGAGGCCAAAGAGACCCCTGCCCAGCCCCTCCCTGTCAAGTGGGCACGGAGACTGTATGGGAACCCACACCCACCGATGCCTCCCATCCTGTGCCCTGCACACTCTGGGTATAGACTGTCCTGCTCTTAGGATCTTTATTTTAATGAAACCAAGACATCATTCCCTATAATTCTGACCTTAGTATACGTGTATGGTAAGAGGGAACATGGCCCCTTGCGCAATTTCCCATTCTGCCTTGAGACCAGTAGGAGGGCGCACAGTAGGTGTTTGGCTAAAGGGTGAGAGAGAACTGGAGACCAATATTTATCCCCTTTTCCACCCACCTTTGGAGGTGGTCATGGGTCAATAGGCCAGGAGAGACCTGCAGGCAAATCCTCCTTCCCTCCCTCCTCCAACCCGCTGTGAAGAGCACAGTGGTTGTCGGGGTACGTGGCCAGGAAAGACCTTGAGCAGAATGCGGTATCAGGGCTCCAGCCAGCTTGTGGGGTTACAGCGGCTGCCTGGCAAACGGAGAAAGACGTGGAGCTGAATTTCCCATCCCGGCTTCAGCCAGGATGTGATGGGGAGGAGGGCATGAGGATATGGGGAAAGGGGACCTGGGGGCCAGCAGACACCTTGAGATGAATTATGTGTCCCGACTCCAGCCCAGCATCTAAGGAGCAGCTGGTGCCAGCGGAAACGGGCGAGGAGAGACCTGGGTGCCATCTCTCTACCTAGTGCAGGCAGGGTGAGGGGGTGCCTGAGATAAGGGTGGGGTTCCAGAGGGGATGCCTAGGGTAGGGTGCACAGAGGCAGCTGGAGTCTGTGGGCACCTCCTCCAGCTGTTTTCAAATGGGCACTTCCCCGGGACCAGTTTCCTGGGGAGCATCCTCCTGGTTCCAGTTGGACCCCTTCTCGCGATCACCTCCTCCGGACAGGATTCAGGATGCAACTACTTGCAAATGCACATATTTTTAAAACTATATGTTTTATTGATTTTTAGGCAGAGAGGGTCAGAGAGAGAGGCACATCAATGAGAGAGAAACATTGATCAGCTGCTCCACAGTCCTCTCCCCGCACAGACAGCAGGCGTGCCCGCCTCGGCCCCGCCCCGCCAGACACCGGGACCGCCAATCAGGTGGCGCCACGGAGGGCGGAGCCCCGCCTCCGGGAGGAACCGGGGCGAGAGGGAGGGCGGGCGGGGCACCCGGGAGGACCCGGTTCCGGACCCTCGGGGTCTGGGGGAACCCGAGGAGGGGCGTGGCGCGCGGCGGCGCGAGCCGCTGACAGCCGGGGTCTGAGGGGGCGGGGCACCGGGGCTCCGCCCCTTTCTCCGGAGCCGGCTCGGCGCCGGAAGTTCCGGTGTCGGCCAGCCGGGGTGAGAGGTCAGCAGGAAGTCGATACGTGGCCGCCGCCTGTCCCCGCCGAGGAGGCGCAGCAGCAGCCGGAGATGGCGGCGGTGCTGAGCGCGGAGCGCCTGGAGGTGTCGGTGGACGGCCTGACGCTGAGCCCGGACCCGGAGGAGCGGCCCGGCGCGGAGGGCGCCCCGCTGCTGCCGCCGCCGCTGCCGCCGCCGCCCTCGCCGCCCGGGGCCGGCCGGGGCCCGAGCGCCGCGGGGAGGCAGCCGGAGCCCGGGGCGGCGGCGGCGGCGGCGGCGGCGGGGGGCGCGGCGGAGGAGGCGCGGTGCCTGGAGCAGCGCTGGGGCTTCGGGCTGGAGGAGCTGTACGGCCTGGCGCTGCGCTTCTTCAAAGGTGAGCGGCCCGGCGGTGGCCTCGGCGGGGACCGGGCCCGGGCTACCCGAGCTGGGCTCCGTCCTTGGGGTGGGGGGTGGAGGGGTCCCCCCCGAACTTCGTCCCTCCCTGCTGGGCCGCGCTGGGTGCACAGCCCTGACGGCCTGCATGCAGCCTCGGGTCAGCCGTCCGAGGTGCCGCCTCCCCCCGAGGTGACCGGGCATTTTCCCCGGATTGTGAGCGTCTCGGGTTTCCGTGAGCCGGGGAGATGGAGGCAGGAAGGAGGACCACCCCGCTCTCTCTCTCCCCCCGGAGGATCCCATTCTGGGGATTTTATTTTATTTATTTATTTTTTATGATGGTTGTTGTTTGCTGTTTCACCGGCGCCTTTCTCTTGTCGTCTCTGTGGCGTGGCACGTCACACCCCGCCGGTCGGGAGTGGAAGGCGGCGGCTTTCCATGGGGCGCTGCACCCCCTTTCCCGGGCGTGCAGGGGGGCCACCCGCGCGCCCGCAGGATTCGGGCACCTGGCCTTATCGATGTGGCAGAGGAGGAGGAGGAAGCAAGCAAGCCTTCAGCCGGCACATCCCCTCTCCCGTGTCAAAACTCCCCAAGAGAAAGGATGCTCGCTGTGTCCTAGGAACTATTCTAGAAGGTTAAAATTTCACCCCCTAAAGCAATGTGCCAAGAGTGAGTTCTCGGAGTTAGGTTTAAAAGTCTCACCCCACCCTGTGCTTCTCGCAGAATTGTGGAAAATGGCTCGTCTGAGAGCGAGATTGTGGTGTGTGGGTGTTTTGGGGGGAGTTTGTGTATTTGTGTGTGTCTGTGTGTGTGTGTGTGTGTGTGTTTAATTGGCTGATTCACTGAGTCAAAAGGTGGTGCTACCAGTCACATGAGCTTGTCAGTGGGGAAAAAAACGGATGAGAAGCCCCGTTAAGTTTGATCTCTTAGAGATAGTTCCATCTCGGGGGGCCCGCCGGGGCCAGGAGGAGGCATCCGCACATGAAACTTGGAAAGTGGTTGCTAGGTTCCCTGCACATTCCAGAGCCGCGTGTACTTGGAACCCTTTCCCCAGAGGGGGTACCTTCTGGAGCCCACGTTTTACTCAACTTCCAAAGTTGAGCAGCGCAGCGTACTGGTGCGTGCATGCATGCATGCAAAAAAAGTTCATTTGCGTTTTCTCCAAACAATTTTCATTGTGCAAACTTAATGCAAGTCTCTCTCGTAAATTTTCCAAAACTGTTGATCCTTCCACACTCGTTGCACTTTTTGTTAAGAAGTTGACCCTTGCCGAAACCGGTTTGGCTCAGTGGATAGAGCGTCGGTCTGCGGACTGAAGGGTCCCAGGTTCGATTCCGGTCAAGGGCATGTACCTTGGTTGCGGGCACATCCCCAGTGGGGGGCGTGCTGGAGGCGGCTGATCGATGTCTCTCTCTCTCTCTCTCTCATCGAGGTTTCTGACTCTCTGTCCCTCTCCCTTTTTCTCAGTAGAAAATCAATAAAATATATTTAAAAAAAAAAAAAAAGGAATTGACCCTTGAAATACTCATCATCATTTGCACAGTGAATTCAGCCTTGGATTTTGGATCTCTTGGGTAGATGATGATATACATTCCTGTAGTGAGGATATATTCTCATATCTAAAATTCTGAGGGTTTCTGTAAAATTATTAATAACTACATTTTACCTTGAGTTTTTATTCGTAGAATGTAATTTTCCAGACTCAGTAAGGTTCAAGTATATTGTAGCGGACGTATGGAAGAAGAGAAAAGAACCAACTTCTAATCCTGGCTTTTGCCACTTGACCGAGCCCGTCTTAATTTGAAAGTGGTAGTAATGTCATCTTTGAAAGATGCCTCTTGCCCAGGCGGGCCCACGAGATGGAACTATCTCGAAGAAATCAAACTAACGGGCTTCTCATCCGTTTTTCCATGTGACTGGTTTCTCCTGTGACTGGTATCACCACCATTTGACTCAGTGAATCACCCAATAAAACACACACACACACACACACACACACACACAAACTTAGCATTGCTTTGGAGTCCGGAAGCCTTCGATTCCATTTACTGTGTGAATTCCTAGACAGTGAACTTTCCTCCACTCAGTTTCCATCCTTTTATAAATGGGGAGCTGGATTGGATGCCTCAGGTTTAAGATTCAGTGGTCTAAACCTAGTATTATTTTCCCGAGTCGTAGGACTCCTATAATTTGAGGCCGTGGTTATCAGTCACCTTAAAGCAATGGTTCTCAACCTTCCTAAGGCCACGACCCTTTAATACAGTTCTTCATGTGGTGGTGACCCCCAACCATAAAATTATTTTCGTTGCTACTTCGTAACTGTATAATTTTGCTACTGTTATGAGTCGTAATGTAAATATCTGATATGCGGGATGTATTTTCGTTGTTACAAATTGAACATAATTAAAGCATAGTGATAATCACAATTAGATATTGTGAAATATTTATTTGTAATTACAAATAAATGAAATTTTGTCTTGAAGCATGATGTAGCATGGGTAACAGTCTTAATATAACAACAGTAAACTACATTACTACATTTTCTGATGCTCTTAGGCGACCCCTGTGAAAGGCTCTTTTGACCCCCAAAGGGGTCGTGACCCACAGGTTGAGAACCACTGCCTTAAAGGAAAAGGCCTACCTTGAAAGGTATGGTTCCTCCCTCCCTAAGTTAGGCTCTCAGAGCAGGAACCAATACTTAAAAAAACAGAGTAGCAATCAAAACTACCTTTCTGCTTGAAGCATTTACCTGGTTAGCAACAAAGAGGCCATTAGGCTATGAGGTGCCTAATTGGGGGAGGGGCAAGGAAGGGTCCTAAAGCAGTCAGAGGAATCATGGGAAGTGGAGTAAGCGGTGGCTACCTTGGTTTTAACGTGAAATTTAAAGTAATATTTGGCATTTTTATCAGTCTTGCAAAGACTTCTAGTAGATCACTATTTTGTGGATTTGTGCTGGTATCTCACAGGAATTAGAAATAGCATTACATACACTTTATCTTCCTCTGTGGGAGGAATGCGAATCTTGAAAGCGTGGATATCTTTCCCATTGAGAATAACTGGGCCACAGGCTAGGACTGCACCATTAGGTCAGTTACCTGTCCTTTTAATCTTCTGAAGGTGAAAGTCAAATAATGGGTGGAAGTGCAGATCCATGTAAGTCAGCATTTCCCCGTCTCATCGCAGACCCTGGGGCAGCCTTCTGGTGGAGCAAGTTCATATCAGGTTGCCGCTGTGAATGAAGAGCACATTCCCTTTTGCTGTTAAAGAATGTCAAGGCCAAAGGAGGAGTTCAAGACCCAGCGACAGCTGCAGTGCCCTGTGGGGACAATCCAGGGAGCAAATGCCATTCCAGAGCGGGGAGACCGGGTGTCGTTGGGAGGGCAAGGCCTTGAGTCTGGGAAATGGCCAGTAGGAAGTGGTTGGACGGAGAGGGCGGGAAAGGTAAATTGTCAGGTCCGTGATGGATTGGAATGCCATTGTTAGTCCACAGGAGGCACGGTGACAGCTTTACGAGGAGGAACCAAGCGGCCCAGTTCTAGGTTAGCAAGATGAGCTGGGGCGTACTAACCCGGTTGCCTTATTGGGGCCTTCATCCTTTTTGGGTGGCCTTAACCTGGGGAGTTGTGTTTTGGTTTTCAGAGTGTCTAGGGGTGAAAGTTTCCTTCTGTAACACTTCATTTACCTCCTTATATTAAGTTGGTAGGTGGGGGCACTAATTTAAAATTCCAGAGTAATTAATTTAAAATTCCACCAGTTACCGAGCAGATGTTCACTGAAAATGTGGCGCTGTTTGGAGGGCTGTGTATACAGTTTCCTTTAATCCTGCGCCCGCCCTTCAGTGAGGGTGATACCCTGGTTTCTTAGTTAAGGAACTTGCCCAAGGCCACTCCGTTATTATTAGTTCCAAAGACAGTTCTTCCCGCAACAGGAGGTGGGCAGCAAGGGACTGTATTTTAAAGTTTGAACCCTATTGCCTTATCACGTCTTGGCACTTTTTTTTTTTTTAATTGAGTTTCTTGGGATGACATTGGTTAATAAAACCATCCAGGTTGCAAGTGTACAACTCAGCAAAACGTCATCGGCACACTGGGTAGTGCTCCACTGCCCAAAGTCAAGTCTCTCTCCCCACTTACCCCTCCCCCTTTGCCCTCTCCCACCTCCCCCCCCCCCTTTGCCTCTGGCCATCACCATGCTTTGTCTTTGTCCCTCCACCTTTTTTCACTCAGCCCCCAACCCTGAAACTTCTTTTTTTTTTTTTAATATATTTTATTGATTTTTTACAGAGAGGAAGGGAGAGGGATAGAGAGTCAGAAACACCAATGAGAGGGAAACATTGCCTCCTGCACACCCCCCACCGGGGATGTGCCCACAACCAAGGTGCATGCCCTTGACCGGAATCAAACCTGGGATCTTTCAGTCCACAGGCTGATACTCTATCCACTGAGCCAAACCGGTTTTGGCTGGAGCTTCTTTAATATATATGCTTGAAAATATTAAGGGCTGATGGAAAGATTCATTTGGGGTTTTTTTTTGTTGTTTTGTTTTTTCACTTTTTGTTTTTTCTACACACGATCATTTGCTTGAGACTCGCTTCAGATAGCTGGAAAAGTAAAGTGGGAGGAAAGCATCTGCTCTGAATTCCTGCATAACTTTGCTGTCAGGTTTGAAATATTGATTGTAGTGATCCCCTCCAAAGGACTGAAGTAAATGTGCCCATCAAAAATATTGGTGTTAATAGTATATTCCTATTAATATACTAGTAGCCCTTTCGGGAAGCCTGCATTTAGCTAACCTAATGATTGTTTTTCACTCGTATGAATTGAAAATGGATTTAATTCATTAGGAATTGAAAAATGTTGATATTCTAATTGTGTTTCCTTCACAGTAATACCTTTCCTCATGTACTATCTGGTTTGGGGTACAGTTCAAATAGGAAAGGAAAGGAAATGCTTCTTTCTCTTTACTTTCTAAATAATGAGTGTCCCTAATAACCTCAAAAGGTGACTTTTTTTAGTATACTTTTATTGATGTCAGAGAGGAAGGGAGCGAGAGAAACATCAATGATGAGAGAGAATCATTGATCAGCTGCCTCCTGCACACTCCCTACTGGGGATCAAGCCCACAGCCCAGGCATGTGCCCTTGCTGGGAATCAAACCATGACCTCCTGCTTCTTAGGTCAACTCTCAACCACTGAGCTATGCCAGCCCAGCAAAAGCTGACAGTTTTTTAATGCCTTTATTTACTCACGCTGTTAAACATATTGATTTTATTATTTTAGCTCTTATTATTGATGCTCAAATTCTAGGATCTTTAGAAAGTGAGAGCCTTTTCAAATTGGCTTCTAAGTTCCAGGGAGACCTGGTTCCGTTTAGTGAGAAGTGGCATTTGCAGAGCCGTAATCTGGGCATTAGGAGCTGGGTGCCCAGTACTGGGTTGGTCATTATTTCTGGGCCTTTTCAGTAGAGGTCTAGGGTGTGTCTATAAAGGGAGTATTTTTGAGGATATGATATGTGAAAGGAAACTAGTTTAGTTTGGAGGGACTTCCATGTTAGACTCCTTTTCTAAAGTCTAAAGTGACTATGGAATTGTTCATGCATTTCTTTTTCTTTTTTTCAAATATATTTTATTGATCTACAAAGAGGAAGGGAGAGGGATAATGTTAGAAACATCGATGAGAGAGAGACATCGATCAGCCGCCTCCTGCACACCCCTTACTGGGGATGTGCCCACAACCAAGGTAATGCCCTTGACCCAGGAATCAAACCTGGGACCTTTCAGTCTGCAGGCCGATGCTCTATCCACTGAGTCAAACCGGTTTCGGCTGTTCATGCATTTCTGCTAGCATTGCTGCAGATTTCCCTGGATTATATTACTGATAGCAGAGCAGCAATCACATGACATGCTGAAATGGTTCCGTTTCCTTTTGTCTTCCTTCAACATAAGCATCTACAAGAACTTTTATAAATGGCCTCATTAATGTTTCAAAATACTGTCCAGCTGTAATTTATTCTTTGGTCACATATATAATTAGCGTGTGCCTCCTGGACTTAAGTGGCAATCTTAGATAATTTCAACTTTTATTGTTACCATCGGATGTCTTACTAAGTTTTGAGTTTATTTTTCCCTTCTTATTGTCTTTCTCCTTAGACCTAAGTGTGTACTAGTATAGGAGAATGTATAGACTTAAGAGATAGTTGTAAGAAATAAAATTAAAGCCACCAATAATAGTGATGCCTCTTGCCAAAACCGGTTTGCTCAGTGGATAGAGCGTCAGCCTGCGGACTGAAAGGTCCCAGTTTCGATTCCGGTCGGGGGCATGTACCTTGCTTGCGGGCACATCTCCAGTGTGGGTTGTGCAGGAGGCGGCTGATCGATGTCTCTCTCTCATCAATGTTTCTGACTTTCTATCCCTCTCTCTTCCTCTCTGTGAAAAATCAATAAAATATATATTTTTTAAAAATAGTGATGCCTCTTAAACATCTGATTTTTTAATTTGCTAGTTCATATTAAATTTGAGCTGATCTGAAATTTTCCTTTGAAAATTGGATTCAAAGGAATGTTTATATGCTTATATACAGGGGTGAGCAAAAGTAGGTTGACAGTTTGTATGGAAAATAAAAGTAGGTTCACAGTTGTGAGTACACAAAACATAGTTTACTCTTATGTACTGTATAATTATGTTTTGTGTACTCACAACTGTAAATGTACTTTTGCCAACCCTTGAATATATATATATACACATACACACACACACACACACACACACACACACATTCTCTCTCTCTCTCTCTCTCTCTCTCTCTCTCTCTCTCTCTCTCTCTCTCTTTTGAGGCCCAGTGCACAAAATTCGTGCACAGGTAGGGTCCCTAGCAGCTTCTGGCTGCAGGCCAGGACCGCCCTCCCCCTGGCTGCCTCATCTGGCACCACCTGCTCACCTGCTCCACCATTGCACCATGGTCCTGCCCTCATCAGGGCCAGCAGTCTCCACTGCCACCCACTGCAACTGCATTGTCAACACCCACCTTGTTCCATGCTGCCCCCTGGTGGTCAGCATGTGTCTAAGTACTGGTCCTTCGAACTCCTGCCTGTGGAGACAATTTGCATATTAGTATTTTATTATATAGGACTAGAAGCCCGGTGCATGAAATTTCTGCACGGGAGGAAGGGGGTTAGCCCTCAGCCAGCTTGCACCCTCTCCAATCTGGGACCTCTTTCGGGATCGGACCTAAATAGGCAGTCAGATATCCCTCTCACAACCCAGGACTGCTTGCTCTCCTGCTTGTCTTCCTGATTGCCCATAACTGCTTCTGCCTGTCAGTCGGATCACCCCCTAACCACTCCCCTGCCAGCCTGATTGGTGCTTAACTGCTCCTCTGCCAGCCCAGTTGCCCCTAATTGCCCTCCTCTGCAGGCCTGGTTCCCCCCAACTGCCCTTCCGTGCAGGCCCAACCGCCCCCAACTTCCCTCCTCTGCTGGCCTGGTCACCCCTAAGTACCCTCCCCTGCATGCTTGATCGCCCCCAACTGCCCTCCCTTGCAGGCCTGGTCCCTCCCCTACTGGCTATCCGTGGTGACCATCTTGTGTCCACATGGGGGCAGGATCTTTGACCACATGGGGGCAGCCATCTTGTGTGTTTGAGTGATGGTCAATTTGCATACTACTCTTTTATTAGCTAGAATAGGATATAGGTAAGATTTTAACATCTGCCAGAGGACTTATGCAAAAATACCCAAATCATAAGTATATGGCTGGATGAATTTTCACAAAGGGAACAACACACTTTGGTAACCAACACCCAGAAGATAATGTTTGCTTTCATCGGTTAACGAAAATAAGGGCTACTCTGGCTCAGTATTTAGGAAGTTGAGGCTGGAGTCACACTACCTGAGTGCTCTCTCCTTGTCCTGCCACTCAGTTGTTTAAACTCTGTGCTCTCCTTTACTCAAAGGGTTGTAAGAATTACAAGAAATTGCATAGATAAACTCATAGATAGTCCCTGACGATTGATATTCTGCGGCCAACAACATTACTTAAACTTATTATGGAGTGTGCTGACTTAATGGGGGACGAGGGAAGTCAACTTTTAATAAGCACTTTGTGCATGATAGGCAGTTCCCAGTGTTTTACACTCATTGACTTAGCAGTACAGTGGTACCTCGAGATACGAGTTTCATTCGTTCCGTAACCTTGAGGCCTGGGAAACTATGAGACGCTCGAGTCGTGGTAAACTGGTGGGTCGTGTGCAGCCGGCTAATCCCCCTGATTACTCCTATCTCAAATGTTGCTCATATTTCAAAGCAAAAATTGCTCGCTCGACGGCTCGTATCTCAAAAATCTCGTATGTTAGGGCACTCGTATCTCGAAGTACCACTGTATTACATTGTAGTGGATTTTCTTAAATTTCTAAAGTATAGAATTTATCATTCAGGTTTTTTCTCAGCTCAATGTGGGAGAGATGTGGTTGTTTTTTTTAAATATGTTTTTATTGATATTAGAGGGGTAGAAAGAGGGGGGAAAAAAACAACCATTGGTCGCTGTACTGGGGGATCAAGCCCACAACCTGGGCATGTGCCCTGACCGGGAATGGAACCCGTGACCTCTCAGTGCATGGGACAAAGCTCAGTCACCTGAGCCCCACCAGCCAGGTGAGGTGTGATTTTAAGACATTTTTATATACTTTATTGATATTTTACAGAGAGGAAAGGAGAGGGATAGAAAGTCAGGAACATCGATGAGAGAGAGAGACATTGATCAGCTGCGTCTTGCACACCCCACACTGGAGATGTGCCCGCAAGCAAGGTACATGCCCTTGACCGGAATCGACCCTGGGACCTTTCAGTCCGCAGGCCAATGCTCTATCCACTGAGCCATACCAGTCTCGGCCGAGGTGTGATTTTAATATTTCTAAGAGTAGCATATTCTCTGTGAGGCCAAAGTGTGCTAAGGGCCACACAAGGAAACAATTAGATTGGAAGCTGCTGTGGTGGAAGCACAGTGTCCAGGATGAGGGAAGGGAGATGGGCTTGCTGTCCTCTGCACAGCGGGGGCCAGCCCTTGGGGTTCCCTCTGCTCATTCAGAAGAGAGCACGTGGTTTGGTGTGGGGGTTCAAACCCCTGCCCTCAGTGTCATACTAGTAAAAGCTGCTGTTCAGCATTGACTGCGGAACCCACAACCTCGGTAGGTGCCCTGACTGAGAATTGAACCCACCACCTCGTGGTGCACCAGACAGGGGTCCAGCAGCTGAGTCACAGGCCAGGGCTGGTGTGGCTTTTCTGTTTATTTAACGCGGAAGACTAGAAAGAGATCAACTCGGGATAAAGAAGTGAAAACCACATCTCTCCAAAGTGGAACAGACTGCTTAGGGACAGCGAATTACGACCACGAGGAAGTGTTCAAACTCGGGTTAGTAATTACTAGGCGGATGTGCTTTGATTGCTTTTATGTCTCTACCACAGGTTTTTGCTTTGTGGTTACCAGGAGGCTTATATAAAAGAGTTTATAGTTCCGGTTCAGGCATGTAACTTCCATAGCATACAGAAACTCGGCGCTCCTCTTTCTCCCTAGCCTTTTAGGTTATTGATGTTACAATTTACATCTGTTTTATCCTGTATGGAGAGTAACAAATTACTGGAGGCCAAGGCAGATATGTAGGGCAGATTAGAGCTTCGGTTGTGCAATTCAGTCACCTGCCTTTAATAGCCTCCCCAACCCATATATTTTATGGCTTTCATTTCATCAAGGAAAGGCTACACGGGACATTGGAATAATTTGTTGCATCCTCTACCTTTACGTCCAGACAGAAGGGAAAATATGATTTCTCGTAAATGTACTCTAGCAATTGAGGTGTGAGACTAATAACCTTGTGTATGATTAATTTCAGGTGGAAGGGACTTAATTTTAATCTTTCAGACCTTAGAGCTTGGTAACAATGATTGTAAAGCTGCTATCAAGTTATTTATGCTGTCTTATTAGAACTGTAAAGCTAAGTACTTATGAATTTAATAAGAACATGATCTAGACGCCATTTTTTTTCCCAAATATATTTATTGATTTTTTTACAGAGAGGAAGGAAGAGGGATATAAAGTTAGAAACATCGATGAGAGAGAGACATCGATCAGCCGCCTCCTGCACCCCCCCACTGGGGAAGTGCCCGAAACCAAGATACATGCCCTTGACCGGAATCGAACCTGGAACCCTTCAGTCCTCAGGCTGACGCTCTATCCACTGAGCCAAACCGGTCCCGGCCATTTCTATTTTGAATTGCTTGGGAAAATGTGTTTGGTGTATTGTATTGGTTTCCTGTTGCTACTGTAACAAATTACCAGGAAATTCGTGTCTTAAAGCAACACCTCCTGGGTTACAGTTTTGGGGGTCAGAAGTTCAAAATCGGTCGCACTGGTTAAAAGAAAGGGGTGGTTGCACAGCTGTGCTCCTGGGGGCACTGGGAAAGCAGCTGTTGCCTGGCCTCTTCTGGCCTCGAGAGGCCGCCTGCATGCGTTGGCTCTATGGCGCCGCCCCCCACACAGACACACACACACACATCTGTCTTTGAGCGAAGCAAGCTGTGTAACATAAATATTGGTACTTGGCTTCATTTTTTTTTAAATTCTGCATAAAGGTTATTAAAATTTAGTATTTGGAAAAAAGTCTCACTATAATAGTGTTTATCATAGGCAATTTGGACATACCTATAGCAAAACTTCAGCCTACAGCTGAAAATTGTGTTTTTCCATGCTAATTATTTTCTTTGTGGGTTTTCTTTTTTCTTCTTACAGAAAAAGATGGCAAAGCATTTCATCCAACTTATGAAGAAAAACTGAAGCTTGTGGCACTGCATAAGCAGGTTCTTTTGGGCCCATACAATCCAGACACTTGCCCTGAGGTCGGATTCTTTGATGTGTTGGGGAATGACAGGAGGTAACAGCGCTTTGTTGTGTAATTAATTTAATGAGGATAATATTGAAAACGGTACAAAGGAAATTGGTTAAGATGTTAACAGGTGGCTCATTAGCTTAGAACTGAAACAAACGTTTTTGCTTGCAGCTTCTGGAATCTTCAGATGTTTATCTCTTTTTGGCTTGGAGGTGTTTGTGGCTAAATAATGTGGAAGAGGCTTACTCATCTGATTATGAACATAAGACAAGTACAGCTTCATTTGATTCTTCCTATTAATAGTAAAAGCTGCCATTTAAAATATGGAGTAATTGATTTCCTTACTGGAACATTTAGAGAGCTGTGGCAAAAAGGAAAGCATTGACTATTCAGTTAAGGCTAAAATATAAGTAAAACTCAGAAACGCTTTTGCTAGTACAGAAACGATCAGCAATGCAGTTAGGTTGTAGTTTCAATAGTAAGTTTGGAGTGTAATTTCGTAAATCGGTACATGCTTGTTGAAACCGGAAGTTTTGCATCTTCTGTGTATAATAGTTATTCTTCGTTTTCGTTGTGCTTGAGAATTAATTGTTCATGTCCAGGTTTCAGTTAGATGGCACTCCCATCCTCTCAGGAAGAGAGGTGACTCTGGCTGTCATTCCTTCCAGGAGGGAGTGGGCAGCGCTGGGCAGCATGTCTAAAGAGGACGCCATGGTGGAGTTTGTGAAGCTCCTGAACAGGTGCTGCCACCTCTTCTCCACGTACGTCACCTCCCACAAGATCGAGAAGGAGGAGCAGGAAAAGAAAAGGTGAGGTTAGGGTGCATGCAGCACTGGGTGCCTTTGCTTTATGGGGTGTCCTAGATCAGGTGTCTGCCTGCCTGTGGCTCCACAGTGATGGCAGTTGGCACACTTCCTCGTGCGAGCCGATATTCCGGTTTGGGGCTCGCTGCCTCTCTCTGGCTGTACCTGTCAGAGGACCCGCCTGTCCACCGGGGCAGCATTCCTTCTGTCATTACACTACATTTCTGAGCAATTTATGGTGAGCCCCGTAAACTCAGCCGCCCGCTCCTCCTGCCCCTCTGGCTGTCTCCCTTCTTTCTAGAATATTCGGTGCTTGTATCATGGTTATGGGCTATGAAGCATGGTATGCCTTATATACACATTCCACGTTGGTTCTGGCTTCCAGATGGCTCATTGGTTGTTTCTAAGAGCCAGAGCGGGAGCTGCTGATGGGCTGTCTGTATTTCCGGTTCTCTGTCATGATTGTGAATGCAGCAGGATGGTAGTGAGCATATCTAGAGGTTATATTTTCAGTAACTTTGGCCATCTTAGTTATCTACATAATGAAAATGACACTATATAAAACCACATTTTTTCAGATTCTATTACTTTAGAAACAGTTGGTTCTTTGGTTTCTCACCTTGCATGTGAACTGAAGGGTCCCAGGTTCGATTCCAGTCAAGGGCATGTACCTTGGCTGTGGGCACATCCCCATTAGGGGGTGTGCAGGAGGCAGCTGATTGATGTTTCTAACTCTCTCCTTTCCTCTCTGTATGAAAATCAATAAAATATATATATTAAAAAATAAATAAAAGTAGGTCATTTTGTTACTGTATGTTGGTCGTGGCTGTGGTTCAGGTGTGTGGTTAATTATTTAGTGGGAATTTGGAAAGAAAGGTGGGATAACCAGAAACAGTGTGTTTTCTGAGAATCCTCAGAAATCTTCTCTTCCATCCCATCCTCAGCCTCCCTGCCCCCCTCACCGCTCTTCGACACGGGCGGCACCCACTCCTGGTGCCAGACTCTGACTCCTGGGAAGCGGGTTATGGGGAAGGCAGAGCTGGGGAAGGGCCGCACCTTCATTTCCAAGTGTTCTTTCTTTCCTAAAAGCTTTCAAATTATTTGTAGTTTCTGCAATTATACACAAATGAACGCACTGTAAATTACTTTTATGTATGAAACACAATCTGAAAACCTTCCTTCCCACCGGACCTTCCATCTCACTCCTCTCTCCATGGATCATAATTGACACAATTAAGATGTATACATTTGCAAAGGTCTTTTTTTTTTCTCTCTAGATCAGCAGTTCTCAACTTGTGGGTCGTGACCCCTTTGGGGGTCGAACGACCCTTTCACAGGGGTCACCTAAGACATCCTGCATATCAGATATTTACATTACGATTCATTAACAATAGCAAGATGACATTTATGAAGTTGCAACGAAAATAATTGTATGATTGGGGGTCACTACATCCTGAGGAACTGTGTTAAACGGTCGAGGCAGTAGGAAGGTTGAGAACCACTGCTCTAGATCTTTTTCTGTATATTTACCTGTTTTTTGTTGGGTGTGTGTGGGTGTGGGTTTTTTTTTTCCATGAAACAAGTATGTTAAATGTCTTTACAAATTAGATGGTCAGTTCTAGCCTTCTTTTATGGGCGCCTGGCATTTCAGGGTGGATTATTCACTTCTCTAAAATATTGTGGCTGCTTGCTCCTTCCAGCCCTGTGCCAAGCCCTGAGAACACAGTAGTGCGAGCGAGGCTGTCTCTGCCCTTACGCAGCATATACCTTCATGGGTGAGGCAGGTAGAAATAGTGCTGACTTTGTCACACAACTTTAACTGCAGTCACAGGAGCAGTCTGAAGGAATAGCTAGTGGTGCTGTGCGCATATAGAAGAAAGGCGCCTTAGGGCATGGGTAGGCACAGCATGGTGATCAGAGCAGTATCTTAATGATGGGCACCTTCTCCTATGGCTGTGCAGCAGTAATTATTCTTGCCGAGACCGTGTGTGTGTGTGATTGACTCTATATGTTAAGCGTGTGCATTTCAGAGTGGGGTATCGCGTGGTTTCCTGAGAAGTCTCTGTCCATGTTCACGGGGAAATGAAGCCTGAGGTTGCTTTTGGGTAGGACTCACGCTCTGTCTCCCGCGCTGGGTAGGAAGGAGGAGGAGGAGCGCCGGCGGCGGGAAGAGGAGGAGAGAGAGCGCCTGCAGAAGGAGGAGGAGAAGCGGCGGAAAGAAGAGGAAGAGAGGCTGAGGCGGGAGGAGGAAGAGCGGAGGCGGCTGGAGGAGGAGCGGCTTCGGCTGGAGCAGCAGAAGTAAGCTGGCCGGCGCGTCTGGGTGCGGGAGAGAGGTGGAGTCTCGGACCGTGGCCTGCCTGTTGGCCACTGTGTGCCATTCAGAGTTGGGCGCTGGGAGCTGGACCAGCGTTAGCTACTGAACATTTGTGCCAGCGATGTGTTGCCAGAGAGCATCATCTTCAGTGGCGTTTGGCTGCAAAAGGAGTGAGAGTATTGAAAGCGTTTGGGACTCTCTCCCGGAGCCCGGGACTGAGGAGCTGAGGTGGCTGCTGGCTCCCTGTCCCTCTGAGTCCCCATGATCCGTTGTCCCTGATGTCTCTTTCCCAGCCTTCCTGCTCTCTCTGTCTGCTTTGGCACCCACAGGCTGGGCCAGCCTGGATGTAGGTGGTTTTTGTTTCCATGCATCCGCTAGAGAAAGACCGGCTGGAACCTGAGAGACCCAGTTCCACGTTCCCGGGACAGGGAATGTTGGGTTAGCCTCTGCCGAGTGTCCTCAGGACAGGGCTGGGAGTGAAACATTCTAGTAAGGGCGGTGAGAGCAGCTGTCTCCGAGGCTGCCGCGCTGCAGAGAGTGCTGAGGACAGGAGGAAGGACTGACCCCACAGGACACTGCGAAGAAGGCCCAGGGTCCTCCAGGTGACAGGGCACACGGATTAAACCAATGGACCTGGGAGCCAGGATTTCTCCTTGTTATTGCTGAGTCATTCCAAGAAAAGCTTCAGATCAACCAGGGCCTCCTCTGCTTTGGAGAGAGATGGTGGCTACTGCTCGTGGTGCAGCTCCAGATGTCTGCCATAGACGGCAGTCCGTCCCTCACAGCACCATGGTTAGAGGCTGGAGCATAAGCTGGAGCCAGTCCGCCTGGTCTTCAGCACTGGCTCTGGCATCTACCAGCAGGGTAATCAGGCAAGTTACTAACGCCTCCATTTCCTCTTCCGTGAAACCTCCCCCCAAAGGCAGTGGTGAGACCTGGTGGGTCAGTCTAGGGAAGGGCCTTGAACCCAGGCTGGTCCATAGTAAGGACACTTAACCGTTAACAGAGGTGCTGGTGATGTGATGGTGTGTTTATTATCTATCCTCTCTCTCCATCCCGGATTTTCCTGGGAAACATAAGTAAAAAATCAGAGACCATGCTTACTTTCTTAAATTGCTCTGGGCCTGGGACTCATGCTGATTGGTGTACATTGCCGGCTGAGTCATTTTGAAGAGGTGTACATTATAAAAATACGTAACAGCCGAGACCGGTTGGCTCAGTGGATAGAACATCGGCCTGCAGACTGAAAGTTCCCAGGTTCGATTCCGGTCTGAGGCATGTACCTTGCTTGGGGCACATCTCCAGTGTGGGACATGCAGGAGGCGGCTGATCGATGTTTCTGACTTTCTATCCCTCTCCCTTCCTCTCTGTAAAAAATCAATAAAAATATTAAAAAAAAAAAAAAACGTAGCAAGGGCATTTTATTCGGTCGTGATGGATCTCCTGTGGCCGGAAGGTGACTGTTCTCCCTGTTTCAGGCAGCAGATAATGGCGGCCCTGAACTCGCAGACGGCCGTGCAGTTCCAGCAGTACGCCGCGCAGCAGTACCCGGGCAACTACGAGCAGCAGCAGATCCTCATCCGCCAGCTGCAGGAGCAGCACTACCAGCAGTACATGCAGCAGCTCTACCAGGTCCAGCTCGCCCAGCAGCAGGTACGGGCGCGGCGCGGCCTGCAGCCTCAGGGTGTCTGGTTTCACTGGGACCCACGTTCCTTTTTGACAGTCGCTAATGAATTTTGCATTAGCCTCAGGTAGAGTCATTTTTAGGTGACCTTTATTAAGGGAGGCTTATGGCAATTATGACAGAAAATGCAGATAATGTCTTGATCGGGGTGTTAGTTACATGGGTATGTTTGATTTATTACAAACCATGAAGCTGTACATGTATGATTTGTATACTTGTGATATTTATAGTGGTAGGAGTATCTGTCATCTTGATATAAGAAAAGGAATGCCCTGCCCTGGCTGATGTGCCTCAGTGATTGGAGCGTCAGCTCACACAGTGAAGGGTCGCGGGTTTGATTCCCAGTTAGAGGCACTTACCTGGGTTGTGGGTTCAACCGCAGCCCTGGTCAGGGTGCGTGCAAGAGGCAACTAATCAATGTGTCACTCTCACGTCGATGTTTCTCTCCACCCCTCCACCCCCACTCTCCTTCCTCCTCCCTACCTCTGTGCCATTCTCTCTAAAAGAATCAATGTGGAAAGTTATCCTTGGGCAAGGATCAACAACAAAAAGAAA
>PVJN01039535.1:8391-19848 GCA_004026805.1 Lasiurus borealis
TAAATCCTCACCCAGGGATATGTTTTTATTGATTTTTAGAGGGGGGCGGGTAGGTTGAGAGGGAGTGAGAGAGAAACATCAATATGAGAGAGTAGCTTCCCGTTCTACATGCCCCAACCGGGGATGAAACCCATAATCTAGGTATGTGCCCTGACTGGGAATCAAACCCGAGAGCCGTTGGTGTATAGGGCGATACTCCGACCAACTGAGCCACCTGGCCAGGGCCTTTGGCTCCACTTTCTTCCCCTGTTGCATGAAGGTCAAGTTTCTGTTTCACTTGGGGGGTGAGCGGGCAGCTTTGGGTGCACTGCCCCTTCATCCACACCCCTCTTTCTCACTGGCTTTCACTTTGATGAGAGCTTTGGCCTTACAGACATAGCATCTTCATAGAAAAGCAGGTTTATTTTGCTGGAGACATGCTGAATACACAGGGCTGAAATAAATGAGTCATCGTTAACACAAAATAATAGAACATTTTAATTAAAATTAATATTTTTTCTTGAACATGAACTTGCCAGACATTGAATAACTGCATACATTAATAATCGTATTGCAAACAAGCCCATTTTTCTTGTTCTCTGAAAGCAAAATATTTCCTGTTGTGCACACCAAACAAGAAGGTCCAAGACTAATGACACGGCCATCGGTTGCTAAAATACTGGCTGCTGGTATTAGTGGAGAGAAACAGTGCGCTTGCCCGTAAGGCACGTAAGGGAAATGAAGGCAGCAAGATTATAGTCATCAGTCACTAGCAAACATTGTAGTTTGTCATTAATAATCTACACTAATAAAAGAGAAAGATGCAAATTAGCCATACCATCACAACACCCACCAGCCAATCAAGAGTGAGTATGCAAATTAACCCAACAAAGATGGGTAAATTTGCGTATACAGGTGCTGAGGAGCTGGGGCAGGGCTGGATGTTTGCATTGTCACCATGGTAATGACACAAGTGTTCCACACAGCCCAGCAGCTCCAGGCCTCTGGGCAGCATGGGAAGGCGGAAAGGTGGCTCTGGGTTGGAGTGAAGGTGGTGCCAGCAGCCAGGGGAAGGAAGGCCCAATTTGCACAAATCTTCCTGCACCAGGCCTCTAGTTATGTATAATAGGATATTGTAAAAATTAAGCTATGAAATTTTTATTAAAACGTTTCTTATAGTTATGTTGGCCGGGCCACAAAAATGTTCCTTGTGGGCCATATATGGCCCACGGGTCATGAGTTTGACATGCTTGCAGTCAACCCTTTCATTCCAAGGACTCTTGAGTGCATGTCAAAGGGCTTCTTTTTACGTCACACTGACCTGCCAGAGCCCACACTCACCCCGGCTCCTCCTCTGGGGCATGAGGTCACAGAGCACCTCGCCGTAGAGTGAAGGGTTCCCGAGCGTGGCTAGGCTGTTCGGCGACTTCAACACGAGTGAGGTCTCCTTTCTGGAAATCTGGAGAAATAAATGCCGGATATCTGGGGATCTTTCCTGGTACAAAACACCTAAAACTGCTGAATAAAATGTAAAAATGAATAATGGATTGTTAAGCTGGCAAGAAATAAAGTAAATGTTCAGAGGCCAGAAATAACGAAAGAAACACACACTCACACGGAGGAGAAAGAGTGAGTGCTGAGGTCAGCATTCAGCTTGGGCACGTGTAGACATAGGTGGCTGTCACCCATACAGGCGACAACAGACCAAGCCTGGGTAGAGTCAGGGGGGAGCTGGTGAACCTAGGTAACATCTCCCCCATAGAGAGACATCGTAAGAAACCTTTCTCGTCTGGGCCTCCTTGGCCATTGGTGGAATGAAAGGAAAAATAAGAAACATAAAAGGGAAAGGATCCTCTGAGAATACCGAACCACGCGCGTGCTCTGCTACAAGTGAGCAGGAGAAAACCGGAGCCAGAAGTTTGGGTTAACGTTGTGGTAAAACACCAGTGCCCCAGGCAACTGGCAGTATATCTGGCCGACAAGTCCTTTGTTGAGAAGCACATTCTAAACAAAGATAAATTTCCAAGGAACACGAGCTCGCAGCCAACGATTACATAACACGCAGGATACGAGCCACTGTGGAGAGAGAGGAGGCAGAGACCACGAAGGCGGGCGCAGGCGGACAGACTGTGGGCACTGGAACCAGAGACAGAACAGAACTTGAACACGTTTCATTTAGTTGAGGAAATGAAGGAGGATGTTGGAAGTCTGATGGAGGAGCAAGACACTATGAAAACAGACAAGGCCGGTTTTGAAAGAAGGACACATAGCATTGTTTTAGATTAAAAAAAAAAAAATGTAGCCAAAATCAGTTTGGCTCAGTGGATAGAGTATCGGCCTGCGGATTGAAAGGTCCCAGGTTTGATTCTGGTTAAGGGCATGTATCTTGGTTGCAGGCACATCCCCAGTAGGGGGCGTGCAAGAGGCGGCTGATCAATGTCTCTCTCTCTCATCGATGTTTTTAACTCTCTATCCCTCTCCCTTCCTCTCTGTAAAAAATCAATAAAATATATTTTTTAAAATGTAAATGATGAAAATTACAAGTTCAGAGAATGGGTAAAACAAGAGCCTATACACAACTGAAGAGGGAATTAGTGAACTGATAAAATTGAAGAATTGTCTTGGAATGCAACCTAAAGAATGAGTAAAGTTAATATTTACAGAATATTTCCTGGGTGCCATACACTGTGCTGTGCTATATATCCTTTATCTTCCTTAACTCTTACGAAAAAAAGTATGAGGTTGTTGCTATTAATGTCTATATTTTGCCTAAATTTTCTGTGCCTCATTTTCCCCCAAGTATAAAGCGAGGATGGTGATGAATAAAAAAATAGATCCATAAAATATATTTAAAAATAAAATAAAATAAAAAAATAGATCCAGAGATGTAGAAGCATCGAACAGACCATCAAACCTCAGAGGGTAGGTAGGGAAGGGTGGTGGAGGGGGTAAAAGATCAATCAAAGGACTTGTATGCATACATATAAACATAACCAGTGGGCACAGGGGAGTGTGTTGGGTGGGGGTGGCAGGGGAGAGGTCATTGGGGGGGGGGGGGAAGGAGACATTATGTAATACTTCAAACATTAAAGAATTTAAATTGAAAAAATAATAAAAAATAAGCGAGGCAGGATTCACAATGCTAAAGTAGAAAAGATTCTGGAAACATTTGGTGGCAAAACCTTACCGCCACTGATAGACTACTGCTCGAGGGCTGTGTTTGTTTCCTGTTGCCGTGGCAACAAGTTACCAGAAACGGAGTGGCGTAACACAAGGCCGCAGATTTATCATCTTGCAGTTTTAGGTCAGAGAGTAAAATGGGCCGGCAAGGCCGACTTCCTTCCTGAGCCTCCGGGTTCCCTCGGAAGAACCCACGTCCGAGGCTGAGGGTGTGGAGGCCGCCTGCTTCCTCCGCCCGTGGTCCCATCATTCCGCCCTCGCACCTACTTCTGGGGCTCTGTCAGCTGTCCTTCTTTCTCTTACGAGGACACCGGTGATTACATCAGATTCACCTGGATATTTCAGAGCATCCCCCTGTCTCAATGTGAATTTAATCACATCTGCAAAGTCCCTTTTGTAAGGTTAGACATTCACAAGTTCTGGGGACCAGGACATGGACATCTTTGAGGGGGGAGAGGGGACGGGCATTATTCTGCCAATCACAAGTGTGAATATTCACACGTTTTGCCACCTCTTTCTATGTTTGTTCCATGCGCTAGGTGTAGTATAACGTATGGTGGTGATGCTCTACTCTCTTGAAAATTCTGAAAAAATAAAAATAAAAAATTGAATTCAGCCACATATCTGGCCCCGAAAGTTTTGGGCACAGATTGTGGACCTCCCTGGAACAGAGACCAAGTCTCTGCCTGTATCTCCCTATGGAAGATCGTGTGGTTTAAGTGATAGGATGACCTGTAACACGTGTGGTGCGACGTTAGACACGTGGCGGATGTGCCTGCTTTGCAGTGGCTGCTGGTCAGCTCTCAGCAGCATCGGCCCTGCTCACTGTCTGCCCTCCCAACAGCTCTGTCTGCAGACCAGGCACCCAGAGTCACTGCTGAGGTCAAGACCTGCCACTGAGGCGCCCTGCCAAGGTGCATTCAGGCAGAGCCCAGAAGGGGGAGCACTCACAGGAGGAAGGGAGGGAGGTGCAAGGGAGTGATCTTTGGGAAGCTCCATGAAGGAGGACTCAGCATGTTCAGTTGGACACAAGGCGGAGGAAACTCCAGGAAAACATTTCTGGCAAAAGCATGGCTCCTGCCAGGGCCTGAAAATGCTTTCGTTCCTGGCTTCCTCACTGGAAGAACTGCGCGTGTTTTTCTGCTATAATTTGAGGTTTCTGAAGTGAAAAACTATATTCTACACACCAAGATTACCAAGACCATCAGCCTGCATGAAGAACCTTATACATATACCCAGCTTTGATCTAGGATTTAAGCATGTGGGGAATAAGGCGAGACAGACAGAAATTGACAGATTGTCAAGAAAAAAATAGATGGTAGAGAAAGGAAGAAGAAAAAAGAGACCAGCTAATCTGAAAGACTTGTTCAAGGCTTCTGAAGAACCAGCATTGTGTCTGTGGGGACATTTGGTTTCTTTCTCTATATATATTTATATATATATTTATATATTTTATTGATTTCTTACAGAGAGGAAGGGAGAGGGACAGAGAGCTAGAAACATCGATGAGAGAGAAACATCGATCAGCTGCCTCCCGCACGCCCCCCACTGGGGATGTGCCCGCAACCAAGGCACATGCCCCTGATCGGAACCGAACCTGGGGTCCCCCAGTCGGCAGACCGACGCCGTATCCACTGAGCCAAACCGGTTTCGGCGACATTTGTGTGGTTGGTGGGGAGTGAGTGAGAGCAAGTCTCCTATCCCTTTTGCATTGTTAGGGCGAGGATTCTCTCACCCATCGTGTTCACCCGTGGAAGGAAGTCAGCTTTGCCTTAGGGAGACTGACCGCAGGTTCTAGAAAAGGCAAATGATGGGTGAGCTGACATGGCCTGCTGTTCAGGGTTAAGGGGAAAACCTTCAGCTTAGTTCTTGGCGTGAGAAAGTAAAGGGAGAACCAGCAGTTGGTTGTCATTTCAGTGAGAAAATTGGACAAAAGATTCAATTTTTTTTTTCAAAAGGCACATCCACCCGAAGCAAGTCTGCATTCTGTATGGTCAGATTTGAATTATTCTGTGACACACACACACACACACACACACACTTCAGGTGGAGTCTCTGCAGGGAGGCTTCGTCTGGCACCTGGGAAACTGAACTCACGTTTGAGGTCAGATTCTGGGAATAACTAACGATGTTTAGAGTTTTCCAGTTAGAAAAGCCCCATCCGTAGGTTTATCCATGTATTCGCATCCCTGCGTCACCGACTTCCCAAGACTACACAGCTGGTCACTAATCCTTCCCACCTGAGGCCCGATCCTATGTGTGTGGGATCCCATGTCCAGGAACCCGATGCAGGACCCGAATCTCTCCCAGAGTTATTTCAAATACTGATTCCCGGGCCCTGCCTGAAAGATTCTGCCCCTCAGAGGTGTTTGTGAATCTGCATTTTTAAATGTATATTTTATTGATTGCAGAGAGGAAGGGAGAGGGAGCTAGAAACGTCACTGATGAGAGATTCATTGATTGGCTGCCTCCTGCATGCCCCATACCAGAGGATCCGGCTTGCAACTGGAAAATGTGCCCTGACAGAATCCAACCGTGACCTCCTGGTGACCTCCTGGGTCATCGGTCCACCTCCAGCCGCTGAGCCAGGCCGGCTGGCGGACTCTGTATGGTTAAGCGATGGCTTGAGCACCCAGCCCACAGCCAGTTTGGGGAGCTGCCGTTTTGTTAAATCAAAGGCCAGGAGAACCACTCTCACCTGGTACCACTTCCAGGGGTTCGTCGTGGAGTGGAAATGAGTGTGTTTTTTTAGATCAGCGGGTCTTAACCCTTTTTAAAACGACCTCACCTTTTAAGAACTTTGTGGGAATCTAACCTCCTTCCCCCCAAACTTCTGCTTCTGATTCAACAGGTGTGGAGAGGGACCAGCTGGCTCCCGGGCCAGGCGATAGGTGTGCGCTGCAGTGAGGGGTGGATGGCCAGGAGACCAGGTGAGTATCACTGTGTATGTGGGGGGCAGGTTGGGGGAGATGGGGGGCTAGGGGTACTCTTCTCACTCCCGCGTGGCTGCTGTTATTATCCACAACAGCTGCCGGTGGTGGGGTGCTTGCCTCTTGCAGGTTATCTCCCGCTGAGTGCGGGCCGCACATGGGCCAGGCCAAAATACACACTCCATCCTCCCCACCCTCCCCACCCCCTATCCCCCGCTTCCTGTGGGCCTGGTGTGGGGGTGAGGCTGCGGGAAGGAGAGACACCCACCGTGGCCCAGGCGGGCGGGCGGAGCACGCACCCCGCTGCGGGAGGATTGGGGTGGCCTCCCAGACCGGTGGGGAGGTGGGGCAGCCCGGCTCCTGGCGGGTGTCCCGGCCTCTCCGCTCGGAGGTGCGCGTGGGCCCGCGGCCCGCAGGGGGCGCTGCCGCGCCGCCCGCCGCCCCGCCGCCCACTCCCGGGCGCGCCTCTCGCAGTGCAGAGCCGCCGGGCCCGGGGCCGCTCGCGCAGCGCAGACCGCCCGGCCGGACCGAGGACGCCGCCCGCCCGCTCCCGCCGCCCGCCCGCGCCGGCCGCCCGGGTGCTCGCCTTCCGCGTCCGCTCGGCCTCCCGCCCCGGCCCCGCGCCCCGCGCCCCGCGCCGCCCCAGCGCCCGAGCGCCCGGCTCCCGCCCCGGAGCCTCCGCCGCCGGCGCGCTCAGCCCCGCTCGCCGGGCTCCGGGAGGCGGCGGCGCGGAGGATGGGCGGCCCGGCGGCGCGGAGGGGCGCCGGGGGGCTCCGCGCGCTGCTGCTGGCGCTCGTGGCCGCGGGGGGCCCCGCGGGCGCCTACAACCTGGACCCGCAGCGCCCCGTGCGCTTCCAGGGCGCCGCCGGCTCCTTCTTCGGGTACGCGGTGCTGGAGCACGTCCACGACGGCACGCGCTGGTGAGTGTCCTCCCGCCGCCCCGGCCCCGGGCCCCCCGGTTCTCCAGCCCCGGGGCTCCCCGCTCCCCGCCGCCGCCTTCCGGCCTCTCCACGCCGCCGCCCCGGGCAGGTTTAAAGGTCCCCGCTCCGCGCTGCGCGGCCGCCGGTCCCGGTCCCTGCACTTCGCCGTGGCGCCCGGAGCCGGAGGGAGCCGGGCCGGCGCTTCCCCGGGTCCCGCCGCCGCGAGGGCGCGGGGGAGCCGGCCTCGGCCTCCCAGCCGGACGCCCCTCTCTCCTGGCAAAGTAGTGACTTGGCTCCTCTGCCCCCGCCGCTGGCCGGCCGCATCCCCCCCGCACCGGGCTGGCTCTGGCACCGCAGTCCCCGCAACTCCTGGGGACACCCCATCCGCCTCTCCCCGCGTGGCTTCAAGCCGGTCCCGCGCCATCACGCACAGAGAGCGGAGCAGCCCCCCATGGGAGGGCAGGAGGCCAGGCGCGCAGGGGAGAGGGGCTGGGGCGGGGAGGGGTCCCCGGAGGCCCTAGTGTCTGAGACCCCGGGGCATCTAGGAGCCAAGAGGCCCCCTCCTCCCGTACAAGGCCCCCTGCAAAGTGAGCTGTCAGGGTGCGGGTGCCGGACAGGGGTGCTGGTGGGTAGGTTCAGGGTTCGCTGGCCTCATTTCACCTGGGTCGCTGGCTGGGCTCGCACAGAAGTCTCAGAGGGACGTGGCTCTGTAGAGATTGAGGAGCCCAATTGCACCCTAAGAGTCCCAAGGGGTGGAGAACTCTTCTGGGTTAAGCAGCCCCAGCGAAGGGGTGCAGACCTGAGTGTACAGCCCCCCACCCGGCGAGGCCAGAGGAGAGAGGCTGGTGGTCCCTCCCTCCCCACTTTCCCTGCACGAGAGACAAGGAAGCAGCCCCAGAATCACCTCTTCATCCCGGTTAGGCCCAGGGGTAGCTCCCCCTGTCCAAGGTGGTGCCCCAATGGGGGGCCCGGGTGACTATTGTGTGCCCCCAGTGTGAGCATCCTTCGCAGATTTGGGGGGCAAGGTCAGTAGTGTATGCTCTCCGCATGTCATTCTGCCCGAGAGTCACTGCCCCGAGTTGGTCAGCGGCCGAGGGAAAAGAGTGGACTTGTAGATCAAGCCCTCAGGATTCCTGGAAAAGTGGGGACTCGGTGACCGGCCAGCCCGCTGACAGTCATGCCGTGTAAAGAGCCGCCTCTGAGAGAAACTGTTTTACGTCCGCCTGTAGCTCCTGTCCGGTGTCCCATCCCCCTCCCTGCTGTCCACCCCGGTGCCTCTCCCCGCAGGCCGAGCACCCTCTCCCCGGCCCCTCCACTCTCAGTCTGCGGCACTTGGCTGTAGCGGAGAATGCAGCCTGGGCCGGAGCCGTGGGAGAGAGAGCACACCCCGAATACCAGGCAGGACTCCTGGACTGCGCCCTTGGCACGGAGCAGCGGGTGGAGAGGGCTGTCAAAAATAGCAGGGCTTCTGCGGGCCGGGGCCCCCCGGGGGAGGCAGGCCAGGGCTCCCGGGCCATGTGGGGGTGCGGGCGGGGGTGCTCCGAGCTCCTCCAGCTCTGGAAAGGGCGCAGTTATTGGGAGAGACCCCAAAGCCCTCTCCCCGGGATTTGGATGGGCCTCAGGTCTAAGCTGTCCCTGTTGGGGAGGCAGAGGGAGGAGCCCAGAGCGGATCTGACAGGTGGAGAGAGTTGAGCTGCTTTGCTTTGAAAAGGGGAGGAAGAAACGCTGTGGATGTGGATACATTTCAACTCAAATCAGTGGCAGAGGGCGGTAACGCTGGTGCACGGCCTGGGTGCCAGTGGAGATTGGGGAGGGGGGGGGTCAGACATTTCAGGGGTCAGTGCAAACCCACCCACAGCCAGCTGTGGTTGCTAAAGTGCCATCTCTGCTTCTGATACTGAGGGTGCTGCTCCTTGTACCGGAGTACTTGTCCCTAAGGTTGCTCAGTACCAACTACCCTGACATCTTTTTAAAGCAGTTAATTCCCCCCCCCTTCGCCCCCACCGACTTAGGTTTCTCTTAGATCAGCGGTTCTCAACCTTCCTAAGGCCGCGACCCTTGCATACAGTTCCTCATGTGGTGGTGACCCCCAACCATGACATTTTGCTGCTGTTATGCATTGTGATGCAAATATCTGCATTTTCCGATGGTCTTAGGCGACCCTGTGAAAGGGTCGTTCGACCCCCAGTGGGGTCTCGACCCACAGGTTGAGAACCGCTGTCTTAGATGGTCTTTGTCTCAGGCCGGGAACGGGACTCCCTGCTGACTATGCTGCCCAGTCGTGGTAAACTGTGGCCTTTGAGCCGAAGCTGGTTTGGCTCAATGGATAGAGCGTCGGCCTACAGACTGAAGGGTCCCAGGTTTGATTCCGGTCAAGGGCATGGACCTTGGTTGCAGGCACATCCCCAGTGTGTAGGAGGCCGCTGATTGATGTTTCTAACTCTCTCTCTCACTTCTTCTCTGTAAAATAATAAATAATTTATTTTTAAAAAAAAACAAACCTGTGGCCTTTGAAGCAAGAAACCTCGGTGGTCATCGCCTTCTTGCACCTTCTTCTCCCAGAGGCTGGACTTCCCCAGGAGGCCTCTTACCCACACAGGCCCCTGCCGGGGCCCCTGGGCCTCCTTTTTTTGCTCCTAATTCTGGGTTAACTTTCTTCGCTCGGAATGAATGACGTCACCCTCAATGCATGCGGTTCGGGCCCTGCAGACAGGAGACCAGCCCACCACCTCTACCTTCACTGTCAGCCCTGGGGTTGGTTGATGGGCTTAGTGACTGATGGTCGGTCTCCCTCCCAGGTACGCCCTGGGCTCTGCATCTTTCAGCCCCCCCATCTTTTAGCCCCGCTCCAGGGACGTGCAAGTTGTTTCGGGTTATTCGAAATGATAAACAACAGCAGGGGTAAACATCCCTTGTAACTAAAGCTTTGCAGCTTAATTACCTTATTTTCCTGGTATAAGACGACCCCCAACTTTTCTAGTTAAAATAGAGAGTTTGGGACAAACCCTATAAGATGACCCCCGGCGTATAAGACAACCCCTGATTTTTGAGAAGATTTTCCTGGGTTAAAAAGTCGTCTTATACACTGAAAAATATGGTATTTCCTTTGACTATGTTCCTGGGCTTAGATTGCTGGGTCAGAGAGGAAGGGTGACGTTCAGTCCCTTTCTATGCATTGCCAAAGTGCCAGGGAAGGGAGAGTGTGCACTGGAGAGACATGCATTCACTTGCATGGCACTGGAGTTTTGGAGTTTTTGGCCAAAGGTCCCCTCGGGGCAGGGCACAGACAGAGGGGATTTAGAACCGTCACAAGTAGTCATGACGGGTGCGAGAGTAAGCGATGGGCATGGCAGGGGAAAGGGATCCGTTGAAACTGAAAGGCAGCTGTTGATTAAGCCTTGTGTTCAGTGTTTGTCTTCCTGAGAGGAAATTGATCCTTAGCTGTTGTTTAAAAATACACATTTTTTATTGATTTCAGAGAGGAAGGGAGAGGGAGAGATGAAACATCAATGATGAAGAGAATCATTGGTTGGCTGCCTTCTGCAGACACCCTACTGGGGACCAAGCCACAACCCGGGCACGTGCCCTTGACCGGAATCGAACCTGGGACCCTTCAGTCCACAGGCTGACGCTCTATCCGCTGAGTCAAAACAGCTAGGGTGCTCCTTAGCTTCCTAATCCAGTATTAGTGAGTTACCTTTGCTTCATGCTTATGAACACCCTTTCAGGATTGGCTGTATGTAGGTGAGGGAGCAGGATTGGGTGTGTGTAGGTGAGGGAGGGGGACAGGCTATATGTAGGGCGAGGAGCGGGAAGAATGTGCTGGAGCTGGAGGGGCAGGGATAGGCCTCAGGCACAGTTCTGCAGGGGCAGAACTGAGGGCTCGCTGAGTGGGGGGACATAAGATCCCCTCCCTAGATGCACATCACGGAGCACATGTGTGCGTGTGCGTGTGTGTGTGTGTGTGCGTGTGTGCTGTCAGAACCAGCCCTGCTTCCTCAGCCTCACATGAGCAGTCCTATCAGTTCTTCTCAAATTGTCGCTGACCACAGGGCCTCAGTCTCCGTAGGAGCGGCCGTGGGACCTCGCGGGTCCCAGCCCTGGGCACCGAGTCCCACAGCCACAGTGCCTTGGAGCAGAGCCCAGACCCCTCTCTCTCCAACGCCCGGCTCCACAGTCCCTCTGTCCCGTGCTCTAGGCATGAAAGCTGTCCCGACGGCCGGGGGACCAGAATACTCTGGGCTCTGTTACAGATGTCACTTGTCTCCGTCTTCCCTGCCAACCTGCACGTGACTCAGTTTCCTCCTTTGCAGCCTCACCCCAGGGTGTCTCCCAGAGCAGGGACAGCTGCCACTGCTATACCCCCCACCCCCCAATCTTCTCGCACCCCTCGGACACCCGCCGTAGGTGCCAGGGGACACGGACAAAGCCGATTCTGTCTCTGTGCC
>PVJN01039536.1:0-19748 GCA_004026805.1 Lasiurus borealis
CCCTCAGCCCAGCCTGCACCGTCTCCAATCCAGGACCCCTGGGGGATGTCTGACTGCCTGCCAGCCTGGTTGCCCCCAACTGCCCCCTCCCTGCTGACCTGGTCACTCCTAATTGCCCCCTCCACTGGCTTAATCACCCCTTACTACTCCCTCTGCCAGCCTGGTTGTCCCCAACTTCCTCCCCTGACAGCCTAGTTGCCCCTCACTGCCTCCCTCCCCCCGTCAGCATAATCATCTCCAACTTCCCTCATACAGGCCTGGTTGCCCTCAACTGCACCCTCCCCACTTATCTTTTTGCCCCTAACTGCCCTCTCCGCGAGCCTAGTCACCTCTTACTGCCTCCCTGCTGGCCTGGTCTCCCCCAACTGCCCCCCCATGCTGGCCTTGTCACCCTCACTGCTCCCTCTACTGGTCTGGTCACCCCACACAACCTGCTTATTCATTCATTTGGTTGTCCCTCACTAAACCTCCTGCTGTCCTGGTCATAGGCAGCCATCTTGTGAGGGTATGAGGGTTAATTTGCATATTACCTTTTTATTATATAGGACTAGGATCCCAGAGAGCAAAATAGCACGGCCCCGCCCTTCCTTGATCTCTCCACACAGAGCTCCAGCACGCCTGGTCCAGCCCCCAACCTTCCCAGCCTTCTCTAGCTGCTTCAAGTCCAGCCCTCAGTCCCTCAAGTCACCTTAGGCTGGCCCCGCCTTCTCCAGGCGCCTCCCCACCTTCTCCCCGTCTCCAGAGCAACACTGCAGCTGCACCCGTCATGGCTCTGGAAGAGAGCATGGAAACCTCCCACCTGCTGTGTTGTGCTCCTTCCCCTGGCAGGTGGGCAGCAAGGTGCTCTGAGTGAGAGTGGTGGGTGGTGAAGGATGGGTGAGGGGAGCGCTATGGGTTCTCATCCCCACCCTCCTGCCATAGGGCGGTCCCGCTTTCTCTGGGCACCTCACCACTTCTGCCCCGTCTCCAGAGCAAAGCCTTGCAATCTGTCATGACATTACAGAGTAACAAATAATTTGCATATTCTTCTATTATTATGTAGGATAATAACAGCATAATATGCTAATTAGACCAGACATCCTTCCAGACGACCTTCCAGATGAAGCTAGGGCTGTGAGGGAAACCTGGGTTCTGATTCCAGAGGGAAGCCAGTGCCGGCAGCGGGGGAAGGAAGGCCTACGCTTGCATGAATTTCTTGCATCGGGCCTCTAGTCAGGTTTAAATGTCCTAAGTCTCTTTGAGAATTTCTTTTTGTTCAAATTTACTGAGATATAACTGACATATAACCTTGTACAAAATATGGCATATGTGTTGATTTGATACGTTTACATATTATAAGATGATTATCACCTTAGTGTCAGCTAACACCTCCATCTCATCACATAATTATCACAATTATTTCTTTTTTTTATGGTGAGAAAATTCAAGATCTCTTAGCAACTTTCAAGTACAGAAAGAGCATTGTTTGACTATAACCACCCTGTTATACATTATAACCCTACAACTTACTCATCTTACAACTAGAAGTTTATATCCTGACCAACATCTCCCACTTTCCCCTCCTTCTCAGCTCCTAGTAATGACCATTCTGAGTTCAGCTTCTTTAGATTCCACTTATGAGTGATAACATAGAATATTGTCTCTCTCTCTTTGGCTCATTTCACTTAGCACCATGCCCTCAAGTTCCATCCATGTTGTCACAAAAGGCAGGATTCCCTTCTTTCTCAGAGCTGATTGCATTGATTGATTGATGGCACATCTTAGCCATTCATCTGTTGATGGACACGTAGGTTGCGTCCTTATCTTCACTGTTGTGAATAAGGCTGCAATGAATGACAGTACAGATATCTCTTCAAGATCCTGTTTTCATTTATTTTGGATATATTCCCAGACGTGCAACTGCTGGATCATATCACAGTTCTACTTTTAATTGCTGAGGAACCTCCACACTGTTTTCCATGGAGTTGTACCAATTTACATATCTACCAACAGTGTACAGGGTTCCCTTTTCTCCACATCCTCGATAAGACTTGTTATCTCTTGTCTTTTTGTGATGGCCATTATAACTTAGGGCATGAGATGATATCTCATGGTGGTTTTGATTTTCATCTCCTTTATGATTTATAATGTTGAGCACCTTTTTGTGTACCTGTTGGCCATTTGTGGGTGTTCTCTGGGGAAATACCTGTTCAGTTCCTCTCCCCACTGTGTAATCAGATTAAATGATTTTTTTTTTTTTGCTATTGAGTTATATGAATTCTATATATTTGGATATTAACCCCTTTTCAAATATAAGATTTATAAAAATTTTCTCTCATCCTCTAGGTTGCCTTTTCATTTTTATTGGTGGTTTCCTTTGCTGGGCAGAAACTTTTTAGTTTGACGTAGTACCACTTGCTTGTTTTTGTTTTTGGTGTCAAATCTAAAAATTCACTGCCAACACTGATGTCAAGGAGCTTACCACCTACGTTTTCTTCCAGGGGCTGTACTTTTTCAAGTCAGACATTCAAGCCTTTAATCCATTTTGGGTTGACTTCTGTGTATGGTGTAAGATGGAGGTCCAGTTCCATTCTTTTAGAATTTTCTTTCTTTATCTAATAAGAAGTCACCATGGGCTCCCCGTCTGGGTTGTCAAATTCCTTATTGGGGTGAGGGGAAGAAGTTCCCTTCCTCAGTTTCCCCCTCTCTACTTCCATCTCTTGTTTTCTTTTGGGAATTAGTCCTCTAGCTATTAAGGAGGCGTGTGATGGCCCTTTTTTTTTAATATATTTTATTGATTTTTCACAGAGAGGAAAGGAGAGGGATAAAAAGTCAGAAACATTGATGAGAGAGAGACATTGATCAGCCGCCTCCTGCACACCCCACACTGGAGATGTGCCCGCAAGCAAGGTACATGCGCCCGACCGGAATCAAGCCCAGGACCTTTCAGTCCGCAGGCTGAGGCTCTATCCACTGAGCCAAACCGGTCTCTGCTGATGGCCCTTTTTAAATATGAAACATCACAACTCAGAGTGAGCTAGCTATGCCTTGAGGCACCTCTGGAGCCGCCATTTGGGGAAAGAGCATTCTTTCTTGCCTTTAAAAAGCATGCCTTGTTCTTCCAAGCTGGTTGCTGGACCTCCTTCCTCTCTCCTCCCACCCTTCACCTCCCACCCAGCCCCCGCTCCAGGCCCAGAATACAGCTCTCTCCGTACCCTGCTTTCCTCTTTGGTCTGCAGTGGGTGAGAGCCAGCACCGGATTTCAAGAGCAGAAAGAACCTACAAAGCAGCCCACAGAGCTAGGAGCAAAGCCCTGGAACAGAGCGTTTCTGGAGGACGCGCTCAGCAGAGTATGAGAAGCTGGCGCTCCAGTTCCATCTGTCTATTTATAGGCTTTCATTGTGGATAGTCAAGTTCTGGCCATCACACGTTTTGATGTCCGATGCAGGGCATGCTTAGCTCATTCTCTTGGCTAAGTGGCATTTGGGGGCTGTGGGAGGGATGGGAGAAAAGCTGAGGAAACAGCAGCATAACCTCGATCACTCTCTGAGAAAGTTCATGCAAGACACCTGCTTGTTTTCTGGAAGCATCTGTTCACTCCTAACCACTCTGGGATGAGTTTTTATGGCACCTGTCAACCACTTTGGGGCTCCTCTTCCAGTTCCTTCTATGGAGATCTGTTTCCTCAGGCTCCCTCTCCACCTCTGGTCTCTCTGTTTCTCTCTCCTTGCATCCCTCTGTCCAGCCACAGACCTCTCTCTTCCCATCACTGTGTCTCTATGTGTCGCTTTCTGTCTCTGTCCCGGGTGCCCCCTGCATCCTCCCCGAGAACTCTGAGAGCTCCGGGAAATGGGAAATGCCTGAGTGCACCCGCCCTGCTCCCTGCGCCAGCGCTTTCATCCCGATCCAGGTGGCTACAATCCAGTACAGGATTTACGGTGCCCTGACCCTGAGCCGTCGAGAAGGAACAGCCAGATTAATGGGGTGGGCGGGCTGGGGTAATAATCGTTTGTTTGATGTGACAGGCCTGATAGGCGTTGATTTACTTACAGACTGATGGGCTTTTAATTGAGCACCTCCATCCCAGTCACTTCAAAGGCAGGGGAAGTTGACAAGGGGCCCCTTTCAGGAGGGTTCCCGGTGACTGACAGCCCCCCTCCACTGACACTCTCCTTGGCCCAGGATTGGACCTGGCGGCCTTCACCAGGCCCTCTGGCAAAGTAACACGTTTTCTGTGGAACTCAGAAATGGCCTTTTGTCTGCAGCTGAGGAAGGCAGGCCCGGCTCAGAAGCCCACCCCTCACCCCACCACCACCCACCACCACCACCACCACCCCTTCTTCTCCCAGGGGAGTGAGGAATAGGATGCTGGGATGCGGAGACTGGTCTGGGAGGGGACTGGGGGACTGTGGGGTGGGATTCCAGTCTTCTGTGTGCCAAGGGCTACTTTGTTCTTACCCTCTTTTGCTGGACCAGCTCTTGCCCACCTCATTTCTTCTCACTTCCTCTCTCATGTTAAAGCTTCCGCAGGTCTCGTGGGCCTCTTCCTACTCCTCCTCTTGCCCCTCCCACTTCCTCCTTCCTTCTCCCTCGCAGGAAAGGCCAGAAAAGGTGGAGTCAGCTTCTGCTGTCCCTGGAGTGGCCGGCAAACACCTGTCTCCTCCTGGACATCCTGACAGCCACGTTCCCCTCTGGGCTGCGGCCCTGGAGGCCTTCTGATCAGGGCACACTTGGACTTGGTGGCCAGGCCTCCATGGATTCTTCCCTCCTGGAGGCCACACTCCAGCAAGCAAGTCACACCCCTTTGTGAACAAATCCCGCAGGACTTCCCATCCTTTCGTGTTTGGTCTAGAAGAGGCTTTAATGGTATAGGTTTAATCTAGTTAATACTACTTTGGAAATATTCTTTATAAGGGCAGTTCTGTCAGGACAGAATTGCTTTGGTTGTACTTGGTTGTTTTTTGTTTTGCTTTGTTTTGTCTTAAGTCCTGCCATATTGGCTGCTAAACTTCCCTTATTCGTGTCAGGAGACACACCCAAAATCTCCTCAGCTCACTTGCTGCTGGCTGGGCCGGGGTCAGAGGAGTGGGGACGATGAGTAATGAAAGCTCAGCCCCCGTCCCGACCCGTGGGACCAAGTCCTCATGCTTCCTCCCCGGTCGGGGGTCAGGGACACCCACAGCCAGGAGCTCTCGTGCCTGCCCCAGATGGTGGGCAAGCGCCGTTTCCCTGTGTTTTTCCCTCCTCTCCCTGTACGGACTTGTCCAAGCTCACAGAGCCAGGAGGTAATGAAAGATCAAGTATCTGGCTGGAACAGCAAAAATAATAACTCACATTTGCATAGCATTGTTTGGTTTGGAAAGTACTTCCAAACATGTATTAGCTTAATTGATCTTTCAACAACGATGTGAGGTAATAAGTGTGATGTCATTACGCCCATTAGACAGATGATAACATTGAGACAAGAGATAACGTGCTCCGAAGAGGCAAAATCGGGTCTCTAACTCGGGTTTCTCCCACCAAGTCTGTTTCTTCCTCCACGGCACCTCCCGGCCAGCCAAAGGCTGGTGGCCCATCCCTTTTGAAGCTGCATGTTCTTGCCCCAAAAGGTGGCTCCATCCTGTTTCCTTTCCTTGTTTTCTTCTTCTCAGGTACCCCCTTAGCTCCCTACCCTCCTGTTTGAATCTCCAGCCCTAGCCTAGGGATGCCAAACCTCTCCCTTCATCTCTGCTCCGAAAGCCACTTCTGAACCTTTCCTGAGAGTGTCATGCTCCCCTAAGATCTGCTGTCCCACTGGCCAGTGTAGCTCCGTGATTGAGCTTCAACCTATGACCCAGGAGGTCACACTTCGATTTCCAGTCAGGGCACATGCTGGGTTGTAGGCTCGATCCCCAGTAGGGAATATACAGAGGCAACCAATCAATGATTCTCTCTCATCACGGATGTTTCTATCTCTCTCTCCCTCTCCCTTCCTCTCTGAGATCAATATATATATATATAAAGATCCGCTGCCCCAGCTCTCACCTGGTGTCTGTACACAAAGTGGCCATAAGTACAGGGCCCGTGCCTTGGCTCTCTGCTATGGGAACACATCCACTAAGGTTGTCCATCGCCATCATTCGAAGGTCCACCAACAGACTCCTCTCAGCGCCCAGAAAACCAGTGTGTCTCTTGACCTGCTAAGGGGTAGTTTCTGCCAGAGAGCTAAGAGGCTCTGGAGAAACCTACCATGGCTCCCTTCCCTGCCTCTCTGCCTTGGCTGTGCTAACACTGTTGATGCACTTGAAGCCACGAAATATGGTTTGTTTACATGTTGGTCCCCTCAATGGAATCCAACCCTTTGGGGCAAGTGCATGTCTTTTCACCTTAATATCCCCAGTGCCCAGTGCACCTTATCCCCTCAGTGCCCAGCAGGGACATTTTTGTTGGAATGGTTGTGGCTGACATAGCTGTGGAAAGGCAGCATCGTGAAGTGGAAGGGACCCCAGCCTAGGATCACACGCCCATCTCCACTGCTTGCCAGCTGGAGCCCTTGGGCGAGTCATTTCCATTTTCTGATGCCTGAGTTTCCTGTCTGGAAAAGGAGACAAACATAGCACCTACCTCATAAAGTGACTGTGAGGACTGAGCGAGTAATAACATATTTCATCTAATCTGCAATGCACCACAATTTGAGATCCAAGAAAGAAAGGAAAAATGCTGTGAAATAATGGGTGACACATGCTTTTTTTTTTTTTTTAATCAATGTCAGGGATGTTAAAAGTGTGGGAAGATGCGTCTTAAAATTGATGAAATGTGTCTGCATCGAACACTTAGATTCGCTGCACACAGCACATAATCGTTAAGTAAGAGCTACTGCCGGTGTTGAATTGCATCCTCACAAGAACCCTGCGATGAGTGAGGCCATCTCCGTTCTACAGCTGAGGAAACAGAGACGCAGAGAATGAAGTGGCCTGCCCAAGCTCACAGGGCCAGGGAGCCCTCCGCAGGCATTGAAACCTGCCTCTGCGTCACAATAATCCTCAGCATGACAAGAGCTGGCAGCCACCCACCAAGCTACCGGGGAGTTAGAAGCTGGGTTTTGTTCTCAATTACATTAACTTTCCTTAATCTAAGGGTTTTTTTCCCATTCTGGTGTAATTACTCTGCTTCGTCCTCCCCCTCCTTCTTTGTACTTGGCTCTGATCTTGTTGCCTTTCAGTTAATGGCTTCAGGTTTTACTGTATCTGTATTTTGAAGGGTATAAATAAATAGAAAGGTTAAGCCCTAACCGGTTTGGCTCAATGGCTAGAGCGTTGGCCTCCAGACTCAAGGATCCCAAGTTCGATTCCGGTCAAGGGCATGTACCTTGGTTGCCAGCACATCCCCAGTAGGGGATGTGCAGGAGGCAGCTGATCCATGTGTCTCTCTCATCGATGTTTCTAACTCTCTATTCCTCTCCCTTCCTCTCTGTAAAAAAATCAATACATACAAAAGTTAAAAGTAGCTTTGAAACATGACATATATAAAAAAAGAACTGAATGAGAATATGCCCACGATCCCATGTGGAGATGTACAGACTCTGCATGGATGCCCTGAGAAACTGCCCACAGTGTCCCTCCAATCCTACCACTGAGAGACTCCTGCTGGGGCCTGATAAAGTGCAGAGAGCTGAGCTTGCCTCTCAAGCTCGGTTATCTGCCACAACATGCTTTTTCTCATGCTTTTTCCCATGACACTCTACGGGATCGAGGGGGTAAAGAAAGTTTAGGAGAATAAGGGTGGAGCAGTTAACTTTCCGAGGACTTTCTCTGGCTCTGCTTGGTACCTCAGCACCACCACCACACCACCCCCTTCGTCTGCTTGAAAGAGTGGAGTGTTTCTAACTCCCTATTGCCTTGAGTTTGCTACGAGGGCGGCATCCCATTGGCTCTAAATAGAACCAATGTAAAATGGCGTCACTGTTTTTAACGTCAGAAAAGGCACCTCCCTCCAGGATGTATTTTATTTGGGATTTATTTGCAGGGCTCTCTTCACAACCCTAGGGACAGCCCAGGACCATGATTCTCCAGGTCACAGAAAGATGCCACTTACCACTTCTGCATCAGTTCCCAAGTGGGGAACCCCAATCTCCTACCTTTTCTGCCAAGCGTGGTAAGCTCATGCTAAAAGATAACGCATACAGCAGGGCATGGTATTTTCCTGGGTGTTTTCTTCCCAAGGAAGGACGCCAGGGACTGGCTAGAAGATTGTACTTGTGAATTCGCTTGGGTTTTTCAGCATAGGCTCGGAGTGGAGAGGGTTTTTCCAAAACTTCTCTCCACTCTCCCACCTGCCCCGAGGCCTGTTTGCGGAGAGAGTGGGGCTAAAAGCACGAGTGTGGGCAGCAGGAGAGCACGCCATCCCTCAGTGCCCCTGAATGGGGCCTACTGTTCTCCCTCCGGGACTGAATAAAATGTACCCTAGGCTCCCGTGCACCAGACAGAGAGAGAGAGATATCAGCAAACGAGGGCGAAGATGAAAACGGGCGTTCGGCTATCCACTCACGTAGTACACACAGTTCATCTCCCAGGCTCCCAAGAAAGCAGCCGCACACCAAATCCCTTCCTACGCTGTCTGTACCTGAGCCTCCGGTGAGGTAATCCTCTTAATGGAATATTTAAGAAATCGGATATAAATCACCAACCTTTTAACTCACCTGAAAAGTCATGCTCCATAGGCCATATGGTGAACATGTCTATCTACACAGAGTGGGTGGCAGGTGCCTTTTTGAGCTGATGTTGCCATGTTTTTAGGCTCGATATGTTTTTTAAATATCTAAATCTATTATTTTCTGGCGAACACTGGTGCAAAAGCATGAATTTTAGAGATCAGAGCCCAAAATATAGATGCACCCGGAGACATTTCAAAGTTAAAACACTGGGGGAGGGAACTTTTTTGTCATTTGCAACCAACAGAAAATGCCTATTGTTATGATGCGCTCATAAATAACTTGATTTGGGCATATGCTTTAATAGCAAACAGAAGATGAATAAATTAAATTTGATTTACAACCTTTTTCATTTTTATTAGCATGGCTCTGAACGGTTTATGTAAGGGACGTGCCAGAGCAGTTATGCCAAATATCTTAAGGCGTTGGTATTGATATTATATAAATTAAGGTGTTTTAATTTGCATTCTTTAATTAACGAAATACTGGCAGAAAAATAAAACACAAGGGCAGCCCTGACTTATTGCCTCTATTAAACTGCTGACGTCTCTGAAAAGATGCTTTAAGTAATCCAATTCATGCAGAGTGGGGGAAGGAGGAGGGATTAACACTCTTATTTGGCAAAATACATTGGGGTCTAAGAAACCAACAGCCTGCTTCGCTTGCAGGATGGTTGAGGGGGTGGGTATGTTCTCAGGCATGAATTCGTGTCCCCAAGGAAGAAGGTGATCAAATGCTTTAACTATCCAGGTCTGAACTAAAGGGTCGGAGGGCCTGGGCAGAGGCCTGGGTTGGGGGCTCTGAAGACCTAGGCTGTATCAGCACAAATCAAGGAAGAGACAGCTGGTGGCACTCAGATCAGCATGATCGTGTCCAGAAACCAAGGAGAGAAATCATCAAAGACCCGTCAGCAAAATGAGCTGCTGCTGGTCCATCCTTCCCGTCACACGTAAAACCCCCCCAAACACCTTTCTCAAAAGGTGCGCCCTGGCTCTGTCACCACCTCCACAGACTGTTTCACATTCACTGTAAACCACAGCTTCTTCCTCAGCAAGTTCGTTCTTCCTTTCCCCTCCTTTCCCTTCTTCATTCTGGACTTCTGCTCTCTGCTTCTCCCCTCCTAAAGGACCAGAGTCAAGCCCACTCAGGGCTCATCTGTCATTTTCCCTCCAGACTTGGAGGGAGAAACAGCGACAAAGAGAAGGTTATAGATTCTAGCTGTTGGCTGTAGGCGAGAGATTTCTCCTCGTGCACAGGGGAGAACACTGACTTTCTCTTCCCTAAAGCCACAGAGGCCTCGGTGAGCCATCCTACAACCGCCTTTACCATCCTCTCGCCATCTAGAGGGTTTCCGACTTGTTTTCTCTGCCCAGACGGGGAAGCATCACAGATAGCTGTTGAGCTGACCAGAGAATCACCCAGGGGAAGGTCAAGTTGGAGAGCAGAGTTCACCTTTCTCCCAGCCCCACCAGATGCCTGTACCCTGGATGTCCAAGGTGCCTTTGCACTTTCTTAGAGCATTGTGTCTTCCGACAAGAAGCTCTCCAAGGACCCGCGGCCCAACCGCTAAGCACCGTCATTCTGTAATGCCCCTAACCCAGCTTTCTTCCTGGGCGCTTTTCTCTGTTTGCTCCAGGAAGAAAGGATGAACTCCAACTTTAACAAGGAAAATACTGTCCTCCTTTGCCAGCATCCTCTCCCCCAAGGAAATGGCACTTTCTTGTCGTTTCCCATCTTGCGGCTCTGTCAGTTGTTTTAAAACAACTGTTTTAAAACATGTCTCCTGTCATAAATAAGATCGTTGCCGTGCGTTCTGACTGCAGTGGTGACAAATTCGCCCACTGAGCGAGAAGAGCAGGACCTGTGAGAGCCCTTCAGGCCTGCTGTGAAACGGGAATAAAAATAAGAAGAAGACACGGGCTCCTCGGCGGTTTTTTAACTGCCATCGCTTTCCTGGTTTGGGTTATTTGGTTGGTTTTTTATCATGTTTATCAATTTATTTGAGGAAATTAAGAATAAAAACAAAGACAGCTTGACAGAAAGTGGTTATGTTGAATTTATCAGTGTTGGGTTGGGAGTCATGAGAAAGGGGTTTCTGATTTCCTGAGGCAGGTTGTTAAGACCTTAGAATTTTACTTGAAACATCCCATCATGAAAGTTTCTCCTGATTCCACAAGCCCATCAATATTCTACCCAGTCCATGCCCTAACCAGTTTGGCTCAGTGGGTAGAGCGTCAGCCTGTGGACTGAAGGGTCCCAGGTTCGATTCTGGTCAAGGGCATATACCTTGGTGTGCCTCCTGCACACCTCCCAGTAGGTGGTGTGCAGGAGGCAGCTGATCTATGTTTCTCTCCCATCGATGTTTCTAACTCTCTATTCCCTCTTCCTTCCTCTCTGTAACAAATCAATAAAATATATTTTTTTTAAATACCCTACCCAGTCCGGAAGGTCCTTCCTAGTCACAGGGATGAGGTCACTAACAAAACATGAGTTTTGATTCAGTGACCCAAGGAGGCCCAGGACAGAGGGTAAGGAGATAAAAGAGGAACGCAAAGAAGCTGCAGGAACCAACATGCCTGGGGAGTGGATATTCTGCTGTTCTTTTTTATTCTTTTCTTAGCAAATAGTTACTAAAGTTGAAAACAACTTATCACATCGTATATCTATGTCCTTTTGTGCCTTTGAATTTTTCAGTGGTATCTATTCAAAATAAGAGCAAAATGAAGAGTAAGACTTTTTACCTGTCTTGGTGAGCAATCTACCAACAGTAGTTACTGATTTCATGATTTGATGTCTTTTAATGCTTCACAGGCCTCCTTCTGCCAATTCATGGTGAGGCCTGGAGATGAACCTCTCCAGACACTACCAAAACCATTGTACGTGCTGCCTTTTCGTAAGCATGACCCCAAAATAATCTAGATAATCCAGAGTTCTTATTAGGATTCACTTATTGGAAAGTTTGCTATATTAAAATAGGGATCTGTCAATACAGGTGGGGCTAGAGTAGGTTTATAATTGTTAGTATGGAAAATAATACAATAAATAATAAATAATAATACAAGAACAAACTCTGTGTTTTGTGTACTCACAACTGTAAAACTACTTTTGCCCCTCCCTGTATATTGGATTCTTTTAGGCCAGATTGAATACTATTCCTCCTCCCCTTCTTCTTCTCTGACTAGATGAGGGAGAAGGGGAGAAGGGGAGAAGGAGAGAAGGAGAGGAGAGGATGAGAAGCATGTTTATTTTCTTAAATCCAAAGATGGAAGGGGACCCCTTCCTGATAAGCCTTCAAATTCCTCCAAATAACATGGCCAGTAGGTGCCAGAGATGTTTCCTGGGTTTTCTTGCCTGAGTCCCCAGCTGAACGTCTAACTTCCTCTACAGCTATTCTTAAAAGGAGCTTGTGTTGAATGCATGTAGCCTTTGACCCAGCAGTTTTACTCTTAGGAATTCATCCTATAGTTCTACTAGTATACATGGAGACTACGTATATTACACACACACACACACACACACACACACACACCATACATATAACTGGTTATTCACTGCAGGAGCAAAAGATTAGATACTATTCAATGTCCTCAGTAGGTGACTAGTCAAAATAAGCACGGCACATCCATGTAACAATGCCATGAATTGAAGTAAATAAATAAAACACAAAAGCACAAACAATAAAGAATTAAAAATATATATATATTATATAAGTTGGTGAACAGTTATACATTTAGCAAGAATATAAGAAATGTAGAATTATAGGTATGTTTGGTTTTTGAATATTAAACTTAAATTTTAAGCAAGCAAACAAAAAAAACATGAAAGACCATGATGCGATCTCCAAAATATATTAATATTTTTTTAAAAGCAAGTGTGGAACAGTTTGTATAGTATATTGTCATATAAGGGTACGACGGGGAAAGGATATATATATATATATATGTATATATATATATATGTATTTGCTAATAAGTGTATAAAATACCTCTAGATGGATGGACAAAAAACTTACAGTATTAATACATTGAGGAGAAAATCTTGATGGCTAAAGATAGGTTTTTTCCCTGTATAGTCTTATAGCTTTGGAATTTGGTGCCATGGGAATGCATTTCATCATAAATAAGTGCGTTTTTCAATAAAATAACAAAAATTAAATAATTTGTAAAGGGGGCTCTCTCCTCTGAACAGACTACTCGAGTTCTCTACTTGAACCTGTCTCTCAGGTTCCTTTCCCTGAGCAGAGACTGGCCACGGGCCACTGAAATAAACCCTCCTTGAAGCCGTTCCGGCGTCTTGGAATTTGGCTTTATCAAATACAACCAGTGATAATGAAGCCATGGCCTGCGCAGCTCTCCCCTTTCCTCCGACTGTGTTTGTCACAATGAGTTTGGAGCTGTACACTCCAGCTGGTTGGGAACCCAGCCTCGACAGGGGCACACTTCTGGCAAGTTTAAAGGGTTAGCCTTGAAAAGTGGGGATCGTCACCCTCACGCTGAGGCTCACCTAAAGGTCAGAAGCAGGTGAGACACCAGCTCTGTGCAGCTGAGGTACTCACAGTCAGTCATCCATTGAGAACAGGGGTACCTGGTGGTTCCAGTTGGTGGCAGCTCAGCACATGGGGGCAGAACTTTTGGGTCAGCGTGGTCCCTGCTTCCCTTTCAGGGGCCTTATGCTCTGCTTCAGAACTCGCCTTGTACCCAAGGAAGAGAAGGTGCATCAACCCCTAGGATGGTTCATAATGACACCCAGAAGGCACTCAGGAAATGCGGCAGAATCTGAATTTACCTTTGAGTAAATGGATTTAAGAACAGTGGGCAATTAAAGGATAGGCTAGGATGCAGGATTTAAATTAGGACCGCCTCGCTTTTTTAAAAATCTACCAAAGAGGCACACAGATGCCCAAAAGACAGGGCTGCCCTGCCTTTCGGGACCTGAAAGATGGGAGGCCTGGACTGGCTAGCTTTCTCTGGTCCTTTTCTACTTTGGATTCATCAGGGACCAACTCCATCCAAGTCGTCAATCAACAGTAACTGAATGAATTAATTCAATCCAGTTCAAGTCACTGAATAAATGTTCCCCTCCCTTCCTTCTCTGCCTCAGTTTCCTTTCTACCATATTCTCATTCATCTCAGGATGAAAGGGAAATCTTAGGTGAAGACCAACCCTCTGGAAATTGATTCAAAAGTCCCTTGTTTTCCATTTCTCCTACTGCTCTCTCCCTCTCCCTCAGTCCTGCTCATAGAAGACTGGCTCAGGCACTGCCTATTAGTTCTGCTACTTTCTAGCTGTGTAATTTGGTCAAGTTACACAACCTCTCTGAGCCTCAGTGCTTCACCTATAAGACAGGCATGATACTAGTGCCCACTTGGTCCGTTTGCTGTGAAAAGTAAATGAGTTATGGCACATAAGGTGCTCAGAAATAAGCACGCAATAAATGTTACCATTACCCTGGGCAGTAATAACTCATTGTCTGCTAATCACAATGGAGGTGTTGGCAGATTGCTAAGGCATGATTCCTTCCAGTATTTGGAAATACTTAAAAGAGGAATCTCTAAGAAACGTGAAGGCCCAGAGGAACAAAGTAGTCAAGGGTGAATGCCCAGGGCTAAGGCTGATGTATGGGGGGCAGGAGGAGGGGCAGGCAGATGAAGGCTGGAGAACTTCAAAAGCACACCTACTTGCATCCCCCTCTCCCCACCCGCCTGCCTGCCCTGCCTATCTCCTGGGGGCTGATAGGAGATAAATGAAATCACTTCTTCAAAGCACCCTACTCAAGGACCCGGATCAAACACCGGGGCTTGAAGATAAGCTTCAGTCTACATTTCCTTTTGTCCATTCCTTCCCACCACATCTCCAAAGGAAATTCTAGAGGGAGGAAAAGTAGTTAATTCCTCCTCTTTTATCAAAAGGCGTTACCTCCCCATCCCGGGCAATGGCTGGTGATAGGAGAACCGGGGAACTGGGGAGGGAGCTGGGAAGGCCTCTTCTCGGCCCTCTGCCAGCATCAGCTGGGTGACTTCAGACTCCCCCATAAGTTCTCAGAGCCTGGTGCTTCATCTGTCAAGGGGGATAAAAACACCTGTCCAAAATAACTCACAAAATTGCTATGAGATGATGAGTACAAACATGTAGTTGGGAAAAGATAACGCTTCCACAGTTAATATGTTGAAAATTATACAGTCTTCCACCTTGAATCTTTGGGGGAATAAGGTGAGCTGGGATATAAATAAATAGCCCCTTATATGTAAAACTAGAGGCCTGATGCACAAAATTCGAGCAAGAATAGGCCTTCCTCCCCTCTGACCCCCACCACCACCTGCTGCAGCACCAGCTTCCCTCCAGCAAACTGGACTCGGGCTTCCTTCCCAGCCCTGGGTCGTCCAGAAAAATGTCCAGGACATCCGTTCTAATTAGCATATTACACTTTTATTATTACAGTGGTACCTTGAGATACGAGTGCCCTAACATACAAGATTTTTGAGATATGAGCTGTCCAGCGAGCAATTTTTGCTTTGAAATAAGAGCACCATTTGAGATAGGAGTCATCTCGCGGATCAGCCAGCTGCACATGACCCACCAGTTTACCTCGACTCGAGCATCTCATAGTTTTCCACGCCTCAAGGTTACGGAAAGAATTAAACTCGTATCTCGAGGTACCACTGTATTATAAATTCTTATTCATTCACCGACATTCATTGGGCACTTACGGCATTCAGGCTGCATGGCTTCTCATCCCAGCCCCACCTCTTACCAGCTGGGAATTTGGAAAAGTTAGTTAACCTCTCAGGACCTCCACTTGCACCTCTGTGAAATGGGGGTAATGACAGGACCTCCCTCCTCGGGCTCCTGTAAGGATTCAATGAGATCATGTGAGCAACGTGCTTACAACAGTGCTTGGCTCTCCGTGACAGCTACTGTGATGACGACAGTTCAACACCCAGCCCGGCCACAAGGAAACAAAGAGGATGAGGACAATGCAGAAGCATTCACAGTCCAGTGGGAGAACGGACAAGCAAACAAAGACAGATGCCAGGTCCTAGGTACAGCAATAGAAGGCAATAGGAACTGTGAGAACGGGAGAGGGAGCTTACTGGAGTGTGCTCCCTGCAAGGTTGGCTGTTCCTGCTTTCACCGGATTATTCCACTTGCCCCTCTGGCCCTCTCCTGCCCTGGCTGTGCCTGAAGCCTGGGATGAGGCCTGCAGAGGAAGCGCCTCCCGGTGCCCTGAGCACATCGCACTGTATCAGGGCTCCTGGCCAAGGCTGTAATTGCCAGCCGCTGAAAGATATTAAACGCCGGGGAGGAAAACCAAGTTCTCTGCGAGGCTGACTTTTCAGAGTTCTTACAGCTTGTAAAAAAAAAAAAAAAAATGTAAATAGTTACCCAGTGAGATATTATTTCATGTTGTTGCCATTAGGGTGTGAGTGTTATGCAGAGAGAGGCGATCGTTCAGGCAATTCCGCCTGAGCGGGGACGGAAAACTCCACATTAACCCCACACAACAAATCTACCACCTCGCGCTCTCCACCTGACTCAGGCATTTCTTTTCTGGGTGGAGAGTTTTATGTAAATTGAAGTGGTGAAAAAAAGTCTATAAATATGCAGAATTTCCGAAAGGATTTTTCCTGATGGCTTGGGCGGGGAGAGGGGGAGAGGAAATTTTTTTAAATGGAGGCTGGGGGAAGGAAACTCATTTTGGTGGCCTTCTGGGACAACGCTGGGCATTCGGGTCTGTTGGTTGCCAGTGCTGAGATCCTCGGGGTCCCGTGGCTGCCTTCACTGTTCTCTGGAGCCATTGCCCTGCAGATGCAGATGGCCGGTCACAGCCTTCATTGACCTGGGACCTGCTTTGTGCCAAGCAATGGTGCTGCTCACTCCCAGGGCAATCTGAGGAAGGCCTGGAGGCCCTTAACCATACATCTGCACTTTCAGCAAGGGACAACATTGCCATATGCCCTGTCCCTGTGCAACATTGTCTTGCGTGGACTTTTCAACCACAACCCTTGTGCCATTCTCTGCCCACAAGTGGCCTTCAATAAACTTGACCCAACTGTCTTATCCTCTCCCCGGGGACAAGCCATTTCTTTGAAAACTGCCCTCGCCATAAGCCACTAGGGCCCTATTTAAAACTCTGTGTAAGTTAGCATGTCAGCTAAGTGAGTGTCAAATGCTGATAATAATAACTGTCTAGTCGTGTTTTTAATTAGGACTCTGGTCTGGCTTAGTATGGTTGTCCATTTTCTCTCCTCGGGCAAACTTGATGGATTCAGCCAAAGGAGCCCTGATGCCCTCCCTCACTAACACCCAAGGTAGTCCACTACCTTGCTAGCACCTTCCAGGAGGGAGGCCTTGTCTCTATCTCCAAGCTGTCTGGCACCCACTGTTCCCATCAGTGAGTTCTGCTATGGACTAAGGGGAATGGCGTTTCTTCTTAAGGACAATTTTTTTTAATATATTTTATTGATTTTTTTACAGAGAGGAAGGGAGAGGGATAGAGAGAAACATCGATGAGAGACATACATTAGCTGCCTCCTGCACGCCCCCTACTGGGGATGTGCCCACAACCATGGTACATGCCCTTGACAGGAATCGAACCTGGACCTTTCAGTCTCCAGGCCGATGATCTATCCACTGAGCCAGACCGGTTTCGGCCTTACGGACAATTTATTCTTACCTATTCGAATTCCCAACCCTCCATTGCCAAACCTGCCCATCCTGTCCTCATCTCTTCCCTTCTCCCTCCCTTTCATCCATCCACTGCCCTTTTCCTCTCCAAATAAACATTCTTTCCTCCTCCATTCTCCTCCTCTCTCCTTCCTGCTGCCTCCTGTCCCTCTTCTCCTTCCAAAATCCTAAATGCCTTTCCTCTCTCTGATTCCACTCTGCTCCCCACTGATTGCCCATTCATCACTCTTAGCACACATATGCTTGGGTCCTGGAAGGATTTCTTGGCTGGCTCTCACAGCTGAGCTGGTTACAGGAGTCAAGAAGGAGTCTTTCATCTTTCACTGCCTCCTAGGTCTCCGCTCTTCCCGACTCTTCCTCCTCCGAGGTGCCCACAAAGGCCCAGGCTCTTCCATTTGGTAAGGCTTCCTTCTGTCTCTCTCTGCATAGCGCAACCGCCAAGGCCAAATGGCCCTGAAGACGGACCTTTAACTGTAGAATTGGCACTGGCAGCAATGTCAGAATGCACAGAGGCTGACATGGGAAGGGGCAGGAGGAGGGGCATAGAGACCACCGCAATAAATGGGATCACACATACCCCTTCTTGTACCCCTCTTGCCACACTATGGAAGACATCCATCCCCCAGGTGGGGCATCCCTTGGAATTCCTTCTAACCTGACCTTACCAGGACTAGATTGGGGTAGGGAAAGCCAGTGGAATCCCTAAGAAGTCTATACATACTGGCCCCAAAACACAGCACAGGTCCAGGGGTAGGTTTAATTTAATGTTTGACTGAAATGGCCTTGCAGATGCAGGTGCCCGCTGTCCTCTTCCCTGAGCATGATAAAGGTTCGTGGCTGCTATGTTTTTATTTCTGTGATAGTTCTTCCTCTTCCCTTTTGAAGTCACCTACCTTGGGTTCTCATGTTGTCTCAAGACACAGATCAACGCCGGCAGAGTTCGGGACAGTTAGTCCTGGAGCCCTGTGCCCCTAGTGACAGGCCTGACAATCAGAGTGATGGATTGGGGCTGAGAAAGTGGTGCTCCGAGCAAGGCAGTGTGACACCAGCGCGCCTCCACTGGCCGCCCAGAGCAAGGAGAAGTGGTCTCTCCCCAGAGGCAGGCGGACAGAAAACTGGCTACACCCCCCCGGAGGATCTGCGGACCGGGCAACTTTAATGTCCAACTATGACTCTGTAAAAATCTCTGCCGAGGGCGAAGCTGGCAACGCACGCTCCATCCGGAAGACGCGGGGGACGGGGGAGAGGGGAGAGGGAGTGGACTGTTATTTTGGATACAAAGTTTTTATTCCGACATTTCCCTGGGGGAAAAGGTTGCACATTTTCTCCGGTGAGGAGAAAGGGATGGGGGAGAGGAGCATCTCTGGAGTTTGTATCGACGTGCAGCACTTAGAGAGAGATTCCCTGACTCCTCTGGGATACTGGCCTCTCCAGTGATATCAGATCCACCACCACCACCACCACCCAAAAAAAATAAATAAATAGCTGTTAGGGGCAGTCCAGTGAGGGGATTTTACGCCTTAAACCGGAGGACACGATAAGAAACCTGAACCACTCCAACGCCGACCCTATAAATCCATGCGCCGGCACCGCGCGCGCCAGGAGCGCCCGGGTGGCGCGCACCGCCCGGGGTCCCCCGTGCCTCTTCGCCACCGTCTCACCCCGGAAGGGAGTCCTCGGACTTGCAGGCTTCCGACTGGATGGGCTCAAAGTTGCTGGAACGGCTGACGTCGCATCCCGAGAACCAGGGGGGGATGCCTCTGAGTCTCGGCGGGCGCTTCCGAGTGAACACGCCCGGGAGAAGCCAATCCGGGGAAGAGAACTGGCTGGACCCGAGCAGAGCCCCCAGCTGGGCCGGAACCGCGCTGGGGGCTTCAAGAGGCGCGGCCTGCCCCCAGGCAGCCTGCGGGAGAGACTCGGGGACCGAGCAGTGAGGGAGCCACCGCCTTGCGCTGGTTTCCCCTCCCCTGCGCTCCCCTCCGCCCCGAGACGCACACGGCCGGGCGGCGAGGGCCCGGCCAACACCTCCGCCCCGGTGGTTTGGAGGAAACGCGGAGAGAGAGCGGCGTAGAACAGGGCGCAGAACCCTGGATCCCCGAGAAGTCTGGTCCCCGGTGGAACACCCCCTCCTGCCCCCCGGGCCAGGGCGGCCCCGTTGGGGGGAGGGGGAGGAGGACCGCGGCTGCTAAAGGCCGAGGCGGCGGCGGCGGCGGCGGCGGCGGCGGCGCAAAGGGCGCGGCCCCTTTAAGGCTCTCCCCGCCCACCGGCGGCGCCGGCCTCCGCCCGCCGCTCTCCCCGCCCCGGGGTCCCGGCGAGAGCTGCGATTGGGCGGGTGCGGCGATCCCTTTGAAGTGTGGCTGCCGATCGCGGCTATTTGACGTGCGGCTTGCGGAAG
>PVJN01039537.1:0-19747 GCA_004026805.1 Lasiurus borealis
GTGTGTGTGTGTGTGTGTGTGTGTGTGTGTGTGTGTGTGTGTGTGTATGGAGTATGGAGAAGTTCAGGCCTGATTGGTTGGAGTTGGAAGCAGGAGGGTGGGGAGGGAAACAGGCCTGCTTGAGTAAGACCTCCTGAGAAGAGGAGGGTGGGGATGGAGGGTGAATGGAGGAGTTGAGGCCTGATTGACTGGAGGTGGGAAGCAGGAGTGGAGGGAGGGCTTTATGCCTGCTGGTATAACACCTCCTGAGAAGAGGCTATATAAGATCTCCTGAGGAGAAGAGGTGGGAACGGGGGCACAGGACATAGGGGACATGTGTGAGTGGAGGATAAATGTATAGGAAATTTAATTAAGGGAGTAAGCCAGCATGTCTTTCCAGTAATCAACCTCAAGGCTAAAATAAAAGTCCTCAAGAAGTGGTTAAGGCTACCTTTTTATATGTAAAACCTTATAACTATTATGTAAAACCTTATAAATATATGTAAACCCTTACAGCTATTAAACATCCACCTTTTTTAGCACCTGTGGTATCCTCTGTGAGCTCTGTCACAATAACTAATGGTAAGATGACCTTTGATTAGGTCCTAGGATGTAGCTAGTTTCAGTGCTGAAGTGATGCTTATTGCAGCATGACTTCTCCAAGCTGGATTTTGGGATCTGTATCGTGCATAGCTGACGGCAGTTTGCTGCTATCTGGTGAGCTGAGGAATCCTGAGCCAGAATGTGCTATGGCTTCACCTCAGGCTGCCATGGGGCAGGGAAGAATGAATATGAGTGCCCAAGGAAATTGTGAGGCAGAGAAGCAAGAGGCCCTAACATCATAACTCAGGGCAGTGACCAGTTACAGCTTTAAAATCATCTGTTGTTTGCTCCCCAAGAAATGGACTCCAGCATTTGTCTGTTTACCTAGATAGCAGTCCCTATAAATAGGCCCTCTTCAAGCAGTAAAGCCCCAAGGGATGTCCCCTTTGCTGTTTTGACCTTTTTAATTTAACTGTATTCTCTTCATCCTTCAGTCATTTCCCCTGTGACTCCTTTACCAGAATTCACTTTTATATCTTTAAATAGAAAGAAAACATTTGACAGAAAACAGACACTGATAGCTAATGATACTCAAATAACATTCTTCCCCTAACTTTGATTCTGTAGTAAAGACTAAGTTGCTTCTAATTTTCCCTCACTCCCTTTTTGTGATCCTAATTTCATAAGCCTTTAAAACCAATTTGCATTTCAGAAACTATGATTAGGGGGGTTCTCTTCATTGGAGATTTTTGACATGATGTTGGTAGCCTTCCTTTAAAACATGTATTTTATTTCTCCAATAGTAGTATTATTGTGGACTCAAGCAGTGATGAAGAATTTGAGCCCTGTAAGTACAGCCCATTCAAAGTGGTCATTTAACCATATCTTTATAGAGATAACTGAAATGTGATTTGGGACATTTGGTGAGAGCTGGTCCTAGGTTTGTCTCTTCTAAACCTCTCCCTAGATTGGGGAAGCAAAGTTAATGTCCTTGCTGCTAAGAGCAAAACAAGTTCCCTATGCTATGCTCCTTTTCTAATTTGTTTCTTTTACCTTATTCATTCTAGGTTTTACTTTTATTTCCTCTCTACAAGTCCTTTGGTTGTCCTTCCCTCCCCACCCCCCTGCTCCTCAACACTCCCCAGTTTTCCCCCTGTAGTTTGATAGTCTGTTCGATGCCTCACTGCCTTTGTATCTATCATTTTATTCATCAGGTTATAATGTTCTGTATTTTCCATAAATGAGTGAAATCATGTAGTTTTTTTCTTTCATTGCCTTGCTTATTTCACTTAGCATAATGCTCTCCTGTTCCATCCATGCTCCTGCAAATGATAAGAATTCCTTCTTTTTTATAGCAGCATAGTATTCTGTTGTGTACATGTATCACTGTTTTTTAATCCACTCATCTGCTGGTGGGCATTTAGGCTGTTTTCAAATCTTAGCTATGGTGAATTGTGCTGCTATGAACATAGGAGTGCATATATCCTCTGATTGGTATTTCTAGTTTCTCGGGATATATTCCTAGAAGTGGGATTACTGGGTCAAATGGGAATTCTATTTTTAGTTTTTCGAGGAAACTCCATACTCTTCTCCACAGTGGCTGCACCAGTCTTCATTCCCATCAGCAATGCTCGAGGGTCCCTTTTTCTTCGCATCCTTGCCAGCACTTGTCCTTTGTTGATTTGTTGATGATAGCCATTCTGACAGGTGTGAGATGGTACCACATTGTCATTTTCATTTGTAACTCTCCAATGATTAGTGACTTTAAGCATGTTTTCATATGTCTCTTGGCCTTTTGCCTTCTTTCAAAAAGCATCTAGTTAGTAGTTAGGTCCATTGCCTATTTTTTTTATTGAATCATTTATCTTCCTTTTATTACGTTGTATGAGTTCCCTGTAAATGTTGGAGATTAAACCTTTATCAGTTATAACGTTGGCAAGTATGTTCTCCCATACAATGGGCTTTCTTGTTGTTTTGTTGATGGTTTCTTTTTTTTGGGGGGCGGGGGGAAGCTCTTATTTTGATGTAGTCCCATTCGTTTATTTTCTCTTTAGCTTCCATTGCCCAAGGAGCGGTATCAGTGAAGAAATTGCTTCGGCATATGTCTGAGATTTTGCTACCTGTGGGTTCATCTAGTGTTTTTTTTTTTTTTATGGTTTTCCGTCTTATGTTTAAGTCTTTAATCTATTTTGAGTTTATTTTTTGTATGATGTAAGTTGGTGGTCTAGTTTCATTTTTTTTTGCATGAATCTGTACAATTTTTCCAACACCATTTGTTGAAGAGACTGTCTTGACTCCATTGTATGTTCATGCATCCTTTGTCAAATATTAATTGAGCATAGTGGTTTGGGTCAATATCTGGGTTCTCTATTCTATTCCATTGGTTTATATGTGTGTTCGTGTGCCAGTACTAGGCTGTTTTGGGAACAATGGCTTTGTAATATAGCTTGAGATCTGGTATTGAGATCCCACCTACTTTGTTCTTCTTTCTCAGGATTCCTGCAGTTATTTGGGGTCCTTTTTATTCCAGATGAATTTTTAGAGAGTTTTTTTCTGGGTCTGTGAAATAAGCCATTGATATTTTAATGGGCAGTTCATTGAATCTATAGATTGCTTTGTGTAGAATGGACATTTTAATGATGTTGATTCTACCAATCCATGAACATGGTATGTTCTTCCATCTGTTTACGTCTTCCTCTATCTCTTTTTTCAGGGCCTGTAGTTTTCCGCATATAGGTCTTTTACCTCCTTAGTTAAGTTTATTTCTAGGTATCTTAATATTTTTGGTGCATTGGTAAATGGAATTGCTTTTTTAGTCTCTCTTTCTGTAAATTCCTAATAGTGTGTAGAAATGCCATAGATTTCATGGCATTAATTTTGTATCCTGCTACATTGCCCAATTCATTTATTAAGTCTAATAGTTTTTGATGGAGTCTTTTGGGTTTTTTATGTACAATATCATATCATCTGTAAATAGACATAGTTTTAGTTCTTCTTTTCCAAATTGCATGCCTTTTATTTCTTCTTCTTGTCTAATTGCAATGGCTAATGCTTCCAGTACAATGTCGAATAGGAGTGGTAAGAGTGGATATCCCTGTATTGTTCCTATTCTTAGGGCAAATGCTTTTAGTTTTTTCCCATTGAGTATGATGTTGGCTATGGGTTTGTCATATATGGCTTTTATGATGTTGAGGTATGATCCTTTTATTCCTACCTTGCTGAGAGTTTTTATCAAGAAAGGGTGTTGGATTTTGTCAAATGGTTTTTCTACATCAATTAATATGTCTATGTGATTTTTATCTCTCAATTTGTTTATGTGATGTATCACATTTATTGATTTGTGGATATTGTACCATTCTTGCATCCCTGGGATAAATCCTACTTGGTCATGATGTATGATATTTCTGATGTATTGCTGAATACAACTTGCTAGAATTTTGTTGAGGATTTTGGCATCTATGTTCATGAGGGTTAATAGCCTATAATTATCTTTCATTGTGTTCTGTTTATCTGGTTTTGATATGAGAGTAATGTTGGCTTCATAGAATGAGTTTGGAAGTGTTCCTTCCTCTTGAATTTTTTGAAATAGTCTGAGGAGGATAGGTTTTAGTTTTTCCTTGAATGTTTGGTAAAATTGCCCTGTGACGCCATCTGGCCCCAGGATTTTGTTTGCTGGAAGCTTTTTGATGACTGCTTCAATTTCTTCCATAGTTACTGGCTTTTTGATATTTTTAGATTTTTCCTGATTGACTTTTGGAAGGTTGTATTTTTCTAGGAATATATTTCTTTCCTTCAGGTTGCCCTGTTTGTTGCATTAGTGTTGTTCATAGTATTTTAAACAATCCTTTGTATATCTGTTGGGTCTATTGTTCTCTTTCATTTCTGATTTTGTTTATTTGGGTCTTCTCTCTTTGCTTCTAAGTGAGCCTGGCTAGAGGTCCATCAATCTTGTTTATACTTTCACAGATCCAGCTCTTGGTTTTGTTGATCTTTTGAATTGTTTCTTTGGTCTCCATGATGTTTATCTCCGCTCTGATCTTTACTATTTCCTTCCTTCTGATTAAACTGGCTTTTCTTGTTGCTCTCTTTCTCGCTCTTTGAGTTGTAGGGTTTGGAAATTTATTACCATTGTTTTCTGTTTTTTGCAGTAAGCTTGTAGGGTTATGAACTTCCCTCTCAAGACTGCTTTTCTGTGTCCCATAAATTTTGTATTGTTGTGTTGTCATTGTCATTTGTTGCCATGATGTTTTTTATTTCTTCCTTGATCTCTCTGGTTACCCAGTCGTTGTTTAATAGCATGCTGTTTAGTCTCCATGTGTTTGATTTCTTTCTATTGTTTTTGTTATAGTTGATTTGCAGTTTTATGCCACTGTGGTCTGAGAAAATCCCTAATATGATTTCTATCTTCTAGAATTTGAAGAGACTTTTCTTATGACCCAACATATGACCTATCTTTGAAAATGACCCGTGTGCACTGGAGAAGAATGTATATTCTGGGCTTTGGGGTGAAATGTTCTGGAAATGTCAATTAATTCCATCTGGTCTAATGAGTCATTTAGGATTGATGTTTCTTTGTTGATTTTTTGTTTAGAGGATTTGTCCAGTGGTGACAGTGGGGTATTAAAGTCTCCTACTATGATTGTATTGCTGTCTATCTCTCTCCCTTAATATCCTCCAGGGTTTTTTTTTTAATGTATTTAGTTGGTCCTATATTGGGTGCGTATATGTTTACCTGAGTTATTTCTTCTTGTTTGATTGTTCCCTTTAGTATTATGAAGTAGCCTTTTTTATCTCTTATTATGTCCTTCACTTTGAGATCTAATTAGTCAGATATAAGTATTACAACCCCAGCTTTTTTTTCATTTCCATTTGCCTGAAGTACCATCTTCCATCCCTTCACCCTCAATCTTTGTGCATCTCTTTTCCTGAGGTGGGTGTCTTGTAGACAGCAGATATATGAATCATGTTTTCTTATCCAGTCGGTTACCCTCTATCTTTTGATTGGAGCATTTAATTTGTTTACATTTAAAGTTATTATTGATAATTACTTATCTGTCGCCATTTTTAGTCTTTACCCCCGAGTTCCTTCTTCGCTTCCTATTTCTTTTTATTACAGCAGACCCTTTAACATTTCTTGCATTGCTGGTTTGGTGGTAATATATTCCTTTAGTTCTTTTTTTGTCTGTGAAGCTTCTGATTTCACCTTGAATTTTGATTGAAAGCCTTGCAGGGTACAGTATTCATGGATTCAGACCCTTCCTTTGCATGACTTTGTATATTTCATTCCATTCCCTTCTGCCCTGATGAGTTTCTGTTGAGAAATCAGTTGCTATTCTTATGGGGGTTCCTTTGTAGGTAACTTTCTGTTTCTCTCTGGCTGCTTTTAAGATTCCTACTTTGTCGTTGGTGTTTGCAAATTTAATTATAATGTGCCTTGTTCTCGTTTTTTTAGGGTTCATTTTGCTTGGGATTCTATGAGCTTCTTGAATTTGTGTGGGTTTTTCTTTTCTATATTAGGGAAGTTTTCTATCATTATTTCTTCAAACAGGTTTTCTATTCCTTGCTTAGTTTCTGCTCTTTCTGGAACCCCAGTTATGCAGATGTTATTTTCTTTTATGTTATCCCAAAGTTCCCTTAGGCTCTCCTCTTACTTTTTAACTTTTTTTTCCTAGAAGCTGCTGTACTTGGGTATTTTTTCCTACCATGTCTTCTAGCTCACTGATGCAGTCCTCTGATTCTTCTAGTCTACTTTTGTTGCTTTCTATTGAGTTCTTTATAGCAGTGATGTCACTTTTCATTTCTTCTTGCTTCATCTTCATTTCCTCTTGGGTCGTCTTCATTTTTTCTTGGATCTTACGCACATTTTTGATTTTGTCTTCCATTCTTTTCAGCCACCTCATGAGAATTTTTCTGAGCTCTTTCTCTGGCAGAGTTATTTCTGCTTCTATTTTGTTTACTTTCTTTTCTGGTGATACCTGCTTTTCTGTTGTATGCAGGCTGTTTCTTCATCTGTCCATGATCTTTCTTTTCTGGGTGTCTGGTTATGTAGTTCTCTGTCCTACGTTGATTCAAAGGCACAAACTACAACATGACCAGGTATCCCTCACAAGGTACTGAGTAGAAATGTATTCACTCTGTTCATAACCACAAATAAGGTGACCACCAATGAAAGACAAATTAGGGGTAAGTAGAGAAAGAAGAATAGGAAAATGAGGAGAAAGGAAAAGAAAGAAGTGCCAAAATCGAATTGGGAGGAGGGAGAAAATAAATAAATAAAATAAAATAAAATAATAAATAGGAGAAGAAGAAGAAGAAAAGAGAAAGCAAAAAAAGTCAGAGAGAAAAGAAAGAGGATAAGGGAGAAATGGGGAACAAAATATAGATTTGAGGAGAAAACTCCAATAGAACAGCCACCAATCCCAACAAATGCTGCCAAGAAGCACCTGGAGATTAATACAAACTACAAATTACAGCTAATATCAAGGGAGGTGAGGGAAAAGAGAGGTAAAAAACAAACCAAAACAAAGCAAACAAAAAGCAAAATAAAACAAGTGGAAAAAGCTAAAACAATCTCACAAAATAGATATAATCACTGTTCAGGCAAACAGCAACAAAAGGACATAGAGAAAAACAACTTTTTGGATAGTGAAGACAAGAAGAGAGAGGTTTGTATGGACTTCGAGTAGGGTATTTGAAATTAGATATATAAGTGGGGTGAAATTTTAACCAGGTAAAGAGAAAGAATAGGGAGAATCTAAAGTTGGAAAAGGGAAAGAGAAACAAGACAACAAAATGGGGAAAGTTAGGAGCAGAGTGTTGGCATAAAGGTAGAGTTGAGATAGAGTAAAATTATGCTAAAGGAAAGATGAAAATAGAATGTAGAACTCTAATCCCAAATAAAATAAAAAGAAAACAAAATGAAGCTTTTTTTTCCCTCTAAAAGGTAAAATAGTAGTAGTAATAATAGTAGTAGAAACATTAAAAAATAAAATAAAAAAAATAAAAAAAAATAGTATGGGCAGTAGTGGAGGTCATTCACTTCCACTATTGTTCTGCGTGGCACTCCTGTTTCCCAGTCGATATTGCAGTTCCCTATGTTTCACTGCTGAGATGTTTTTTAATCTCCTTATTCTTTTGTGGTTATGCGAGAGTCAATTTGTGTGCCATCCACTGGATGGCACTGTTTCAGAATTGACCTCTGAGACTAAGCAAAGGACCTCTCTAGGCTGTGCTTAGATCCTGCTACTCTATGGCTCTCAATACCAGTTTGTGGGGATTTGAGCAGCCAGGTCACTGTAATAACTCCCAGGCTGTCCTCTGCCTCAGATCAAAATGAGTTGTTTTCTAGAGCTCTGCTTTGTCCACAGCTCCGAGAGTCCCCTTCCACACTTAGGGATCACACCCTGCCCCACATCTGCAGACCTCTCCAGAAGCAGCTTTCCCCCAGCCCGGTCTCTGTTCTGCAGGACAGGAGATCTTACCTTATCCCAGGCAAAATATGACCTTTCTGTGTGCCTTGTGGAGCTCCTCTGAGTCTGTGTATCTGTGCCGATTGGAGAGTGGAGATCTGGGTCCCCCGGCTCTTTGGTGGGTGCTGCGCAGACATCCACCTCCTTCTGCAAGATGGTGTGGTCTCCGCGTTCGTGCTGGTGGCTCCTGTAGACAAAAACCCTGTGGCAGTGGGGCTGTCTCGTCAGGAGAGCCCATCCAGCAGTCCCCCACCTTCTCCCGGAGGAAAACTGACTCTTAACTTGCCACCAAACACTCCCAGTGCTACTCTCAGCTGCTCTCTCTCCCTCTGCCCAGCGACAAGGCTCCAGATGCATCCCTCTATTCCGCTGCCATTTTTTCCCCCCAGAAATGTTTTAATTGTATACAGATTATTCAAGGGCTTAAAGATAAGTTGTTTCAGCTAAAGTTACCAAGAAAAAAATCTTAGCCGAAACCTGTTTGGCTCAGTGGATAGAAAGGTCCTACGTTCGATTCCCGTCAAGGGCATGTACCTTGTTTGTGGGCACATTTCCAGTGTGGGGCGTGCAGGAGGCAGATGATCGATGTCTCTCTCTCATCAATGTTTCTAGCTCTCTGTCCCTCTTCCTTCCTCTCTGTAAAAAAATCAATGAAATATATAAAAAATAAAAATAAAAATATCTTATATTGATTTAATCACAAGACAACAAACCTACTAAAAGAAGAGAACTGTACAGAAAAACTGCATTTTTTAAAAAAATATATTTTATTGATTTTTTACAGAGAGGAAGGGAGAGAGATAGAAAGTCAGAAATATTGATGATAGAGAGACATCGATCAGCCGCCTCCTGCACACCCCACAGTGGAGATGTGCCCGCAAGCAAGATATATGCCCCCAACCGGAATCAAGCGCGGGACCTTCCAATCCACAGGCCGACGCTCTCTCCACTGAGCCAAACCGGTCTCGGCTACTTTTTTTTTTTTTAAAGGGAGTCATCAACTGAAATAGAGACCTTTCCAACTGATGAACATGAAAACTTCACAGAATCCCTTGGGAAATAGAGCTTCCATTCTGACTCTCCTTGTTGGTTTAAGTAAAGGGGGAAATGACTCAGTAGTTGCAGAAATAATAACAGGTGATTTCCATTACATCAACCCATACACATGAATTGTCATTTAAACTTTTATTCCTAAGTCTCTTAATATTTAAGCTATCATGTTTGTACAAATTTAAGATGGGTAAAAGAGCATTTGCTGAGATCACCCTATTTACTGGCTTTTGTCTATTTGCCAATCTCAATTTCATTTAACTAACTTCCCTGATAAAAGTAATGAGGTCTTTCTACAGAGAAAAAAATCATTCTGCCTTTATCAATGTCGTAACAGTCCTATCCATTCCTTGGACAATGAGAAGGATGCATCATGGGATACATTTTTTAAAGGTAGAGAACAATCATCCGATAAATTTTTCAAAGTTAGAGAGTAAATATCCAAGGTAAAAATACTTCACAATTGAATTTTAGAATGTATTTTTCATCATTCTATTCTAAGGAATGATGCTCTTTCCTCATTCGCTCTCTATTACACACCACTTAGTCCACCATTCACTGGAAAGAATGACATCCCTTCTTTTGTATCTTTTAGCCGAATGCCAAGTTACCACTATTTAAAAATAGGGAAAGTGTTGATGGCTGTCTGTGTACTGGTGGCAAATGTGACATTTCTTCCCAAAGAAGCTAATGCTATAAATTTCTCAGTAGATAAACTATAATACTTCTTTCTAGAACCAGAGAAATCGGCATCCAATATTGATTACACAAAAGGTGGGCGCTCAAACTTTTGATCAACAATAAAGAATTTTATCTCCCTGAGCCAAATGGATACAATATGGATCTTTACTTATCTTTTTGTACTAATTACTGGGTGGTTAAAAAAAAAAGCAGTATGCTTATAAAAATTTTGCTTCCAGAAAGCCAGTACTTACTAAATGTTAGCATATCAAAGGGAGGAAATCATTGCCTTTTAAAGCAATATACTTAAAATTTCCAAAACAGCCTGTGAGAAGTAGCACTTCTTAAACAAGTTAGGTAAAAAAAATTACTGAAAGTTTTCTAGTAACAACCCTGTCTTTGAAGTAATAACTAGAAAGTCCAATTGAAAAAAAAATGAGTAAATACACAGCAAACTCATTTTGTTTTCACTAAGTTCATCCTCCCTTGTTAGAGCACAAGTAATTCCTGCTTTAGAACTTCAATTTAAGAAACAAACATGCAGAATGCTATTGCTTAATGTCAGCCATTGCTGACATTATAGAAAACTTTAATGGAAGGGAACGCAATGGCTGACATTAAGCAAAACTGCTGTAAATATGCACTCAGCATAACAACTGTAATTTAGTTGAAAAGGAGTGAGCCCAGAGTCTAACAGTAAATGGGGATGGGATGGAATAGCTGCCAATCTGTGTTTTGTCTTATTTTCAATATAGGATGGAGAATGGGTGTTTTTTGGTTTCCCACATTAAATAAGCTTTAGAAACAAAATTCTACTTGATACTTTGACAAACCTTAATTTGTCTTAATTTTTATATTACTGTTATAGCTATGTCAACTAAATATTAGTTTATGTAGTGTTGCTCAAAAGATCTACAAACAGCAAGATCTGACCTAAAAAGGAGCGTATTAAAATAAAGAAAGCAATAATGTTCCAAATGAATGGCACTGGGCAAAGTACATTAGCAAACACCACAATGGGACAGATAAAAGATGCCTGTTGGGTTAGCTTATATGGGTAAAATGATAAAAAAAAGATTGAGAATATTATCCCATCCTCCAGACTTTTAGCTTCTACATAGTGCCAGATGTTACCATTGGTGTGAAGAATAAATACTTCCAGGGAAAGTGAAAATTCATGTATAAAACAGAATAGCAAAATCTGTAATAACTTTCTGTGGAAGGCCCGCTCCTCTGGTGGTGACACCTTCAGCACATCTCTTTAAGATAGGCTAAACTGAAACAGAAGATTTTGATACAGTAGCAATCCTTTCATATACTCTTACTAAATATTATAAAATTCCAAAAATTCATAAATATCCCTTGTACCATGCATTATGCACCAGTTTGGGGCTGACTGATTAGGTCATGGTTAATATTTTTAACTGTTAAACATTACACCTCAAAAGTCCTGCCATCTATACACAGTGAAAGGACAAAATAGGAAGGGATCTAGAGATAGGGAACTACCTCTAAAGTGACAGGTTTGTGATGAACTGTCTCCAGTGGGGATAAGGGAGATAGGCAGGGTAAAATAATTTTAAAATAATATTGCTTAGGAGTGTATGTTTAAAGATGGCTACTATGCCTTATCTATCCTTTATCCTAATCTTGAATAACTGCCATGTCCATGCAAAATAAAACTTCTATTTTATAGGAAGAGGAGCAGTATATTAGAAAAAGTATATTCTTAATCAGGAAGTGATGTGAAGACCTCTCTCCTATTTTACTTGGTCAGTCTTTTGGCTACATCATTATATGATATTTCAATCTCCTTGTCACTGGGGCAGGTATTGGTGAACTCATCCCTACTATAAGCATTAGTTAAGTATCTCAAGATGCCAGTCATTCTTTTTGGAATATGAAAGTTGTGATATTTTTTGGCCACCACCTTCACAATGTGTAGTTTGGGCAGGAGGTTGCAATCAGCCAGCATCATTTTGTTGCCATCCAGAAATTTACATGTGGAACACTTAATGTCCTCCATGCTATTCTAGTCAATCTCATCAGATACTCATCCAGTTTCTGCAGTGTATGCAAGAGGCCCCTCTCCAATGTTTCATTAGCCTCTGGCCTTGAATTCTTAATATATGCAGAGAACTTGGAAAATATGTCCATTCCAGCAGTATTTGATTCTGGGTGCTTTGGCAAAAGCTTTAAGTACTTGGGAGGGCATAAGACTTCTTCAAGAAATTCTTCAATCTTATTTACATCAGTTTTGACTTCATTGTTGAAAGTTATAAATAGTGGATGGGTCCCAGGAGCCAAGTTCTGCAGTTCTACAGACTTCCTTTTCAGGTCAACAATTGTGACACTAACTACAACTCATTTGAGCCAAAGAGTCATGAAGAGCCTCTAGGAAAGAGGGAATTTTCCTATGCTTTCAACATCACTGCCAGCCTTGACGAAGAGCTCAATGATGGTCTCTTTGTCCTCTGCCTTCAGCCCGTTTAGCAGCATTGACAAAACCAGTGCCAGCTCAACGAGACTGCAGACAATGGTAGCAGTGGCTGCCTCTGCTCTGGGGATGCTCGGTGTGGGCTCCCACCACGCTGTACCTTCTTGGACAGTCTGGGCATAGAGCTCGCCTCAACCTCAGCTGCTCAGCAACATCCCACACCTCGCCCATGACTCTAAGGTGGATATGCCCTTTAGCATTTTTTGCATTGCTGGTTTGGTGGTAATAAACTCCCTTAGTCCTTTTTTGTCTGTGAAGCTCCTGATTTCCTCCTCAATTTTGATTGATAGCTTTACTGGGTGCAGTATTCTTGAATTCAGACCCTTTCTTTGCATGCCTTTGTATATTTTATTCCATTCCCTTCTGGCCTGATGTGTTTCTGTTGAGAAATCAGTTGCTACTAATTTCCTGTCTCTCTCTGGCTGCTTTTAAGATTCTTACTTTCTCATTCATGTTTGCCAATTTAATTATAATGTGTCTTTTGGGGTTCATTTTGTTTGAGACTTAGTGAGCTTCTTGGAATTTGTGTGAGTTTTTTTCTTCACTATATCAGGAAAGTTTTTTGTTATTATTTCTTCAAACAGGTTTTCTTTTCCTTGCTCAGTTTCTTCTCCTTCTGATACCCCTATAATACGGATGTTGTTTCATTTTATGATGTCCCAAAGTTATCTTAGGCTCTCCTCCTGTTTTTTAATTTCTTTTCTAGATGCTGCTCTGCTTGGGTATTTTTTCCTAACTTGTCTTCTAGCTCACTGATGTGGTCCTCTGTTTCTTCTAGTCTACTTTTGATACTTTCTATTAAGTTCTTTCCAGCACCGATGTCATTTTTCATTTCTTCTTGGTTCTTCTTCATATTGGTTTCTTACACATACTGTTGAATTTGCCTTCCATTCTTTTCAGCCATCTTATAACCATTTCTATGAATTCTTTCTCTGACAGGTTGCTTGCCTCCATTTCGTTTACTTCCTTTTCTGGTGATGCCTGCTTTTCTTTCATATGTGGGCTGTTTCTTTGTCTCCCCATGTTCTTTCTTCAGGTGTCTAATCATGTAATTCTCTCTCTCCCTTTTCTAGGTGTAATCTGACCTTTCCTTGAGAAGGTGCAGAGTTCCTCTGAGTCAGTGTATTCGTGCAACCTGAGGTCCAGTGTTCCTGGGTTCACAGTTGGTCCCTGAGTGTTCTGTCTGTAGATTCACGGATGTATAGGCTTACAATAACAAGGACTCTCCCCTTCAAGATGGCGTGATCTCTGCAGGAGAGCCTGTCACTCTGCGAGTGATTTCAGCAGCAGTGTAGGCTGCCTGGTCAGGGGAACCTGGTCTGGCAATCCCCAATAGTCCCTTAAGTATAGTTGACCCTCACTCACAAATATACACTCACCATACTCCAAACACTCTCTGTTTGTTCTCTCACTCACACACTATCTTGCAGTCTGCCTTCCCATTGGCAGCCTTCTTCTCCTCTCTGCTTACCAATTTTAGAGAGAGGGCAAAGAAGGGGAGAAGGAGAGAGAGAGGGAGTAAGAGAGAAAGAGAAACATTGATGTGAAAGAGTACATCAATTGATTGCCTTCTGTATGTGCTTTGACTGGGGAATCAAACCCATAATCTAGCTGTGTGCTCTGACTGGGAATTGAACACGCAATCTTTTGGTACACAGGATGATGCTCCAATCAAATGAGCAACACCAGCCAGGGCATATTTGATATTTTTAAAGGAACAATATTCTGGGTAAGATTTTAGAATAGACATTACTTTTCCTCTGTGAACACCATGTTCAGGGTCATAATGCATGCTTGATCTCACAACCAGGTTCAACATATTAGATTCCTTAATTCTGGTTCATTATCTAATTAGATTCTTTTTCAGAATGTTGATGTAAACTATCTCTTAACTTACAGTCTCCACTACACAGGTCTTGATCAGTTTTCACTCTTCGTTGGTATAAGAGTGCTTTTTATGTGGCTTATCCCTCTGATCCAGTCTGCATCCCACTTCCAGATTCATTTCCAGAGAGACTGCTTTGGCCATATTGATCCCCTATTTCAATTGCTTGTCATGGGGAAATCAGTAGTCCAGTAGTTAAAGTCCTCTGTGGTCCAACCCTCTTCCATCTTTCAGCATTATCTTTTATTTCTATTAAGGAGTCTTCTGTTCTAGTCAGAGCTAGATGAACAGGTGCTGTCTAGGTGCCAAACTATAGGAGATGTTCCAATTATTGTAATAAATCTGAAATATTGTGCTAGATGACTATGGTTTCTACATTTACTTCTTATATCTCTGTAAAAATGTTAATTGGTAATTTCTGCCCTCCACCCCCTGCCCAATCCAAATAGTTCTGTAAAGTGGGAAATTTTTTTTCTAGTTAGCTCTGATTTATCTCTGTTAATTATTTTGCAACACATAAGCCATAAAGCCTGCCACCAGTGTGTAAAAAGTGATTTAATGTCAGCAGTTGCAGTCAGTTGTAATTTTGGAACCAAATAATGCTTTGTATAAAGCTATTTATTGGAAATTATTAGTTTTATTATTTATACTTAAGGCAGGTTTATTGAGGTTTGATTTACACACAGTAAAATTCACATTTTTTCAATGTACAGTTTAATGAATTTTGACCAAACTCATATACTGTGGTGTAACCATCACCATGATCAAAGATGCAAAATATTTCCATGACTGTCGCTTTCATTTTAAATGGTTTATCGTGGATCCTTAAAAGTAGTCTGGTTTATAATCCTAACATATAAAAACCCTGGGTCATAACGACCAGTAATGACCGAAGCTTGACTAACCAGAAGTTAGTCCTGTAATGAGTGCTGGGTTGACAACAACCCAGTGTTGACAGCTTTCACTGCAGGCATGGTGCCCCAGTATTGACTGCTGTGGGCGCTGTGAATCAGGGCCAGAGAGAGGCCTAAAGAGAAAAGCAGAGACTTAATCAATTGCCTCTGTGGCAGCTTTTGATCAGCACTTGCCTCTCCTTTTCTCTCCTAGTCTGGCCAGCAACTGCACCTCTATTTCTCTCCAGGCCTCCACTGGGGCTGCTGATCAGCCCCACCTTTCTGATCAGGACCCTTTGATAGGCCCAGAGATGCTGACTGGCACAGGAACTGACCAATCAGAACCAAATATGGGTCCTGAGGGGAGCCAATGGCTACCTAGGAGGTGGAGCTTCTGATACTGACTGGCATAGAAACTGACCAAAGAGAACCAAATCTGGGTGCCGTGGGAGCTGCCTAAAAGGTGGAGCTTTTGACGCTGACTGGCATAGAAACTGACCAATCAGAATCAAATTGGCCAGCAGAGGAGGACATTGAGGGCTGAGATCAGGCTGTCAGGGGAGGACATTGAGGGCTGAGATCAGGCTGTCAGGGGAGGACATTGAGGGGTGAGATCAGGCTGGCAGGGCAGGGCTGTTGGTGGTGAGATTAGGCCTGCAGGGGAGGGCTATTGAGGGCAAGATCAGGCTGGCAGGGGAGGGCAGTTGGGGGCAACCAGGCCAGCAGGGAAGGGCAGTTAAGGGCAATCAGGCAGGCAGGTTAAGGCAGTTTATGGCAACCAGCCTGGTAGGGGAGGACAATTAGGGGTGATCAGCCTGACAGGCAGAGGCAGTTAGGGGCAATCAGGCAGGCAGGCAGGTGAGCAGTTAGGAGCCAGCAGTCCCAGATTGTGGGATGGAGCCTAAACTGGCAGTCAGGCATCCCCAAAGGGGTCTGAAATTGGAGAGGGTGCAGGCTGAGCCGAGAGAATCCCCCCTTCTGTGCACAAATTTTGTTCATTGGGCCTCTAGTATTATACATAATAAAATCTTTATTTGATCAATTAAAAATTATTTAATTTATAAATAGAAAAATCGGTTTCTTCCTGCTTCTGATAGACTAAATATGTAAAGAAAATCCATTTTAAGGGGTCTGTCAGGAGTGCCCACAGATCCTGGTTCAGTGCCAGGTGGTCTCTCTCTGTGGAATACTGTGGGAAGGGTGGATTTGGGGAGGAAAGTGATGACTTCAGTTTGGGGCATGTTGAAATTAAGGGGCCAATAACCAGGGCTGATATTTAAAACATTTAACAACCAATAGAGTACAGATAGGAATTAGCATAGCTGCCTGAGTGGTGGGGACAGACACTATCAATCACCAGTTGGGAAAGTTATTCCTAAGCATGCTGACTAAAAATTGGCTCTCCACACAGGACATTCAGGCAGGAATTTGGAATTGAAGAGACAGAAGTCAGAGGCAAAATTGGACCGGATAGGATGGATTGGGTGAGCAGATAGATAATGCTTACTCATTCCCAAGGAATTGATTAGATTGGTAGGAAAGAGCTGTTAGGTAAAATCTGGGAATATGATGAGGTTAAGAAGTGAGTGAGGAGTGGATGGAAAAGTGAGAAGAGAATGGAAACAAAACAGTATCCTGGAAATCAAGAAATAAGATAATTTTAAGGATGGAATGGTCAAGGGGATAACAAAGTGACCCTGTTCATTGTAGAAAAGATTGGAAATGTAATGGAAAGAATGTTGGGTTCACACTTTTCTTTGGTGTTTCCCTATCTTATCACTCAGCTATGTAGTGATTGACTCAGATTCTGATGATTAATACTTTCCTGAGGAAGATGGAGGTAAGGACTCCAAAAGTGGCAGAAGCAAGTATATTACAAACTTAGAGAAACAGCTGAGCTCTTGCAAACTCATCACACACAAGTGTTGCAGGACAAATCAGCCAAAGTTCTATTCTGAGTCACTTAGTAGTGAGTGCCACCATTTCTTTCCTTGTATGTGCCAGATGTGGATATGGCTGGATTCCCTACACCTCTTGGTAGGTTTCCTAACACAGCAGCAACTGTTCCTGCTGTTGCCTGAGACCTTGGGCATTTCTCTCAATGGAGTTCACCTATATAGCACTGCTTTAAGGGAGCAGAGGGAAGCAAGCAAAGACATCCTTCTTCCTTCTCTCTGTGTGGGAGTAACAAAGAGGAGTGAGAGAGGCACGGGCTCCTCCTTTCTACCTGATGGAGACTTGAGTGGGTGATGATCATGGGCCTGCAAGGGAATCCATGCTTTCTTCATCTAGCTCTTTGTCTTTGCCTTTTGCTACTCTTTGTATGTTTTCTAGAGATTCCTGTTTTTCTCACCACCTGTTTCCTGCAGCAGGATCTTGCCTTGTTAGAATCAGAAGCCCTTTTAACTTTGTGGGAGGTATGGAGTTTTACTCCCAGGACAGAACCTTTTCACTGGGTCTGAAATGTAGGAAGACTAGGAGCTTCTTAAGCATCCAAGGTCGTATTTTATTTGTTTTTATTTGCTTAGTACAAGGTGTAGGGCATGATACATAGGTGCTTAGTTAAGGTACTGGTTACTTCTTTGGTAACTACACAAGAACTACCGTTGGTTAGCATTTCCTAGCTAACTTGGGATATGAGAGCAGAGAAAAGAGAGGTGGCTTAGAACCCTAGTCTCCTGTTCCATTACTTGTACACAGGTATCCAGGTGCTGTAATGCTAAGGGGTACCTGGGAGGTAGCTGCAGAGTAGAGCATGAATGACAGAGCCCATAAGCCATGAGCTGCTGACTTCTTGAGTCAGAAGGTCCATAGTCTTTTGAGGGTGAACTTCAACTCAGGCTGCTCTTATCTATCTGACCAGTGGGCTGTAACTGTGGGCATGCATTTTAGTCATGGAGGGATGAAGAAGGCTCCAAAGGACTGCCTTTGTCTCTTTACTATTCTCCATACGAATTTTGGTAATTTTACAGAAAAAGAAGCCTGAGGAATTTTAAGACACTTCCAACCTCACTTTTAACCTTTGTCAATGGACGGGGTCATGCTTTATGGATTGTGAACAGTGTGTCCCCACTGTTTTGTTTTAAAAGTTTCAATTGAAGTAGGAAATTTTTAAATTTTCTGGGAAGCATGCTTTCTACAATAGAATGTCCACTCCTTTATTTCCTTATTGCATATCTAATGTTGTTTGGTGGGAGAATCCAAGATGGCGGCATAGGTAAACACCTACACTGCTGCCTCGCACAACAATTTCAAAACTATAACTAAAAGACAGAACAGACATTATCCAGAACCACAGGAAAGCTGGATGAGTGGAAATTCTACAACTAGAAGGAAAGAGAGGGGCTCACAGAAACCCAGAGGATCTGCAAAAAATCTGAGGTACGGAGATGCGCATGTGAAGAGATCGGGTGCCAGAGAACCTGGCTGGCTTTCTCTGGTGGGAGGGAAACAGAGACTCTCAATGGCATTGAACCCCCTTATCCTATGACACTAAACCCCAGATCCAGCTGAAACTCATACGGGAGGAGTTTGGACTGTGAAGGGGGAAAAGTGCATGGAAATTTAGGGGAGTCACAAAAGATCAGAAGTCTGGTTACATGCACAACATTGCGCGCAGAGGATCGGCTGTTGATTGTGCCACTGGCTTTCGCAAATGGGTTGGAGACCCTCCCAACTGTGCCACTTCTAACTTCACTAAACCCCAGTTTCTGGCCAAACCCTGGGGACCCAGACTCATATGATCCTGGAGCACAGGGGAGCCGGAAAGGCAGCAGTCTAGAGGCACTGCAAGAGTGCGTGCACGCAAGGGACTGCTTCAGCGATTACCCAGTCATGTGAGACTCAGGGGTCGTGGCGGGCAGGGCCGACTGGAAGGCAAGGAGGTCCCTTAAGCTCTGAGACTCCACCCATCCCAAGCTCAACAGAGTCTTCTTTGGTTTTGCAAGTCTGCTTTCCTAAGGCTGAATCCAACACAGAAGTTCTCCCAGAATACTGAAAATGCCGAGTCAAGGGAAAGGATCACAAACAAAAGAAATAGAGGAAAACAAACAACTCGATATAGAGTTCAAAACCACGTTTATAAGGTTTATCAAGTATATGCTAGAAAAGATGGATAAATGTAGCAAGACCCAACTAGAGATGGAAAAGAACCAACTACAATTTAAACATACACTGACTAAATTAAAAAATATTGTACAGAGACCTAACAGCAGACTAGAGGAAGGCAAGAATCAAGTAAAAATTTTGAAATATAAAGAATCAGAAAACACTCAACTGGAAAAGCAAGAAGAGAAAAAAATCCAAAAATGTGAAGATAATGTAAGGAGCCTCTGGGACAGCCTCAAGCGTACCAACATCAGAATTGTGGGGGTGCCAGAAGAAGTGAGAGAGCAAGATACTGAAAACCTATTTAAAGAAATAATGACTGAAAACTTTCCACATCTGGTAAAAGAAATAGACTTGCAAGTCCAGGAAGCAGATAGAACCCCATATAAAAGGAATCCAAAGAAGACTACACCGAGACACATCATAATTAAAATACCAAGAGCAGAGGAGCCAAGATGGCGGCATAGGTAAACACCTACACTGCTGCCTCGCACAACAATTTCAAAACTACAACTAAAAGACAGAACAGACATCATCCAGAACCACAGGAAAGCTGGCGGAGTGGAAGTTCTACAGCTAGAAGGAAAGAGAGGGGCTCACAGACACCCAGAGGAACTGCAAAAAGCTGAGGTACGGAGACGCG
>PVJN01039538.1:0-19747 GCA_004026805.1 Lasiurus borealis
TTCACTATTAGTGTATAGAAATGCCACAGATTTCTTGGCATTAATTTTGTATCCTGCTACATTGCCAAATTCATTTATTAAGTCAATTAGTTTTGGGATGGAGTCCTTTGGGTTTTTATGTACAGTATCATGTCATCTGCAAATAAGGACAGCTTTACTTCTTCTTTTCCAATTTGGATGCCTTTTATTTCTTCTTCTTCTCTAATTGCAATGGCTAATACTTCCAGTACTATGTCAAACAGGAGAGGTAAGAGTGGGCATCCCTGTCTTGTTCCTGTTCTTAGGGGAAATGGTTTTAGTTTTTGCCCATTGAGTGTGATGTTAGTTGTGGGTTTATCATATATGGCTTTTATGATGTTGAGATATGATTCTTCTATTCCCACTTTGCTGAGAGTTTTTATCAAGAAAGGGTGTTAGATTTTGTCAAATGCTTTTTCTGCATCAATTGATATGACTATGTGATTTTTATCTCTCAATTTGTTTATGTGATGTATCACGTTTATTGATTTGTGGATATTGTACCATCCCTGCATTCCTGGGATGAATCCTATTTGGTCATGGTGTATGATCTTTATGATGTACTGCTGGATCCGATTTGCTAGAATTTTGTTGAGGATTTTGCCATCTATGTTCATGAGAGATATTGGCCTATAATTCTCTTTCATTGTGTTGTCTATATCTGGTTTTGGTATTAGGGTGATACTGGCTTCATAGAAGGTGTTTGGAAGTGTTCCTTCTTCTTGAATGTCTTTGAATAGTCTGAGGAGGATAGGTTTTAATTCTTTCTTGAATGTTTGGTAAAATTCTCCTGTGTAGCCATCTGGTCCCAGGCTTTTATTTGCTGGAAGCTTTTGGATGACTGCTTCAATTTCTATCATAGTTAATGGACTATCGAGATGTTTAGATTCCTCCTCATTGAGTTTTGGAAGGTTATATTTTTCTAGGAATATGTCCATTTCTTGCAGGTTGTCCAATTTGTTGGAATAGAGTTGTTCATAGTATTTTTTAACAATCCTTTGTATTTCAGTGGGGTCTGTTGTTATTTCTCCTCTTTCATTTCTGATTTTGTTTATTTGGGTCTTCTCTCTTTGCTTCTTGGTGAGCCTGGCTAGAGGTCCATCAATCTTGTTTATCTTTTCAAAAAACCAGCTCTTGGTTTTGTTGATCTTTTGAATTATTTCTTTGGTCTCTATGTTGTTTATCTCCACTCTGATCTTTACTATTTCCTTTCTTCTGCTTACACTAGGCTTTTCTTGTTGCTTTCTTTCTAGCTCTTCAAGTTTTAGGGTTAGGTAATTTATTACCATTGATTCCTGTTTTTTTTTGCAGTAGGCTTGTAGGGCTATGAACTTCCCTCTGAAGACTGCTTTTACTGTGTCCCATAAATTTTTATTGTTGTGTTGTCATTGTCATTTGTTGTCATGATGTTTTTTATTTCTTCCTTGATCTTTCTGGTTACCCAGTCATTGTTTAATAGCAAGCTGTTTAGTCTCCATGTGTTTGATTTCTTTCTATTGTTTTTATTATATTTGATTTCCAGTTTTATGCCACTGTGATCTGAGAAAATGCTTGAGATGATTTCTATCTTCTTGAATTTGAAGAGACTTTTCTTATGACCCAACATATGATCTATCTTTGAAAATGACCTTTGTGCACTAGAGAAGAATGTATATCTTGTGGCTTTGGGGTGAAATGTTCTGAAGATGTCAATTAATTCCATCTGGTTTAATGAGTCATTTAGTATTGATGTTTCTTTGCTGATTTTTTGTTTAGAGGATTTGTCCAGTGGTGACAGTGGGTATTAAAGTCTCCTATTGTGATTGTATTGATGTCAATCTCTCCCTTAATGTTCTCCAGGACTTTTTTTTATGTATTTAGGTGCTCCTATATTGGGTGTGTATATGTTTATCAGAGTTATTTTTTTCTTGTTGGATTGTTTCCTTTAGTATTATGAAGTGACCTTCTTTATCTCTTGTTATGTCCTTCACTTTGAGATCTACTTTGTCAGATATATGTATTGCAACCCCAGCTTTTTTTTTCATTTCCATTTGCCTGAAATATCATCTTCCATCCCTTCACCCTCAATCTATGTGCATCTCTTTTCCTGAGGTGGGTTTCTTGTAGACAGCAGATATATGGATCATGTTTTCTTATCCAATGGGTTACCTTATGTCTCTTGATTAGAGCATTTAATCTGTTTACATTCAAAGTTATTATTGATAGGTACCTATCTGTCACCATTTTTAGTCTTTACCCTAGAGTTCCTTCTTTGCTTCCCATTTCTATTTATTATAGCAGACCCTTTAACATTTCTTGCATTGCTGGTTTGGTGGTAATATATTCCCTTAGTTTTTTTTTTGTTTTTTTTTTTTTTGTCTGTGAAGCTTCTGGTTTCACCTTCAATTTTGAGTTAAAGTCTTGCTGGGCACAGTATTCTTGGATTCAGACCCTTCCTTTGCATGACTTTGTATATTTCATTCCATTCCCTTCTGGCCTGATGAGTTTCTCTTGAGAAATCAGTAGCTAGTCTTATGGGGGTTCCTTTGTAGGTAACTTTCTGTTTCTCTCTGGCCGCTTTTAAGATTCTTACTTTGTCGTTGGTGTTTGCCAATTTAATTGTAATGTGCCTTGGTGTCAATTTTGTGGGGTTCATTTTGCTTGGGGCTCTGTGAGCTTCTTGGGTTTGTGTGGGGTTTTACTTTCCTATATTGAGGAAATTTTCTGTCATTATTTCTTTAAACAGGTTCTCTAATCCTTGCTCAGTTTCCACTCTTTCTGGAACCCCAATTATGCGGATGTTGTTTTGTTTTGTGTTATCCCAAAGTTCCCTTAGGCTCTCCTCTTGCTTTTTAATTTTTTTTTCTAGAAGCTGCTGTACTTGGGTATTTTTTCCTACCTTGTCTTCTATCTCACTAATGTGGTCCTCTGCTTCTTCTAGTCTACTTTTGATGCTTTCTATTGAGTTCTTTAAAGCAGTGATGTCATTTTTCATTTCTTCTTGCTTCTTCTTCATTTCCTCTTGGGTCTTCTTCATTTCCTCTTGGCTCTTACATTGTCGATTTTGTCTTCCATTCTTTTCATCCACCTTATGATAATGTCTCTGATTTCTTTCTCTTGCAGGCTTATTTCTGCTTCTATTTCATTTACTTCTTTTCCTGGTGATACCTGCCTTTCTGTTGTATGTGGGCTGTTTCTTCTTCTGCCCATGGTCTTTCTTCTCTGGGTGTCTGGTTATGTAGTTCTCCCTCCTACATTGATTCAAAGGCACAAACTACAACACGACCCGATACAGCACACAAAGCACTGAACAGAAATGTATTCCCGATGTTAATAATCACAAATAAGGTGACTACCAATGAAAGACATATTAGGGGTAAGTAGAGAAAGAAGAAGAGGGAAATGATAAAAAAGAAAGGACAAAAGTGCCAAAATCAAATTGGGAGAGGGAGAAAAATAAATAAATAAATGAACAAAAAATAAAATAAAATAAAATAAAATAAAATAAATAAAAAGGAAAAGAAGAAGAAGAAAAGAGAAAGAGAAAAAAAAGTCAGAAAGAAAAGAAAGAGGATAAGAGAGAAAAGGGGAACAAAATATAGATGTTAGGAGAAAACTCCAATAGAACAGTTACTAATCCCAACAAAGGCCAGCAACCAGTACCTGGAGATTAATACAAACTACAAATAACAACTGGTATTGAGGGAGGTGTGGGAAAAGAGAGGTAAAAAACAAACCAAAACAAAGCAAACAAAAAGCAAAATAAAACAAGTAGAATAAGCTAAAACAATCTCACAAAATAGTACAAAAAATCGATATAATCACCGTTCAGGCAAATAGCAACAAAAGGACATAGAGGAAAAACAACTTTTTGGATAGTGAAGACAAGAAGAGAGAGGTTTGTATGGGCTTGTAGTAGGGGATTTGAAATGAGATATATAAGTGGGGTGAAATTTTAACCAGGTAAAGAGAAAAAATAGGGAGAATCTAAAGTTGGAAAAGGGAAAGAGAAACAAGACAACAAAATGGGGAAAGTTAGGAGGAAAGTGTTGGCATAAAGGTAGAGTTGAGATGGAGTAAGATTATGCTAAAGGAAACATGAAAATAGAATGTAAAACTCTAATCCTGAAGTAATAAAGAGAAAACAAAATGACACTTGTTTATTTCCAAAAAGGTAAAATAGTAGTATTAATAATGCTAGTTGAAAACAATAATGTAATAATTAAAGAGGTAAAATCAATTGAGGAGGAAAGGAAAAATGTTTTTTAATTAAAATATGCAAAAATGAAAAATAAAATAAAATAAAAATTTAAAAAAAAGAAATAAAAGAAAAAGAAAAAAAATAGAATGGTCATTCACTCCCACTATTGTTCTGCTTGGCACTCCTGTTTCCCAGTAGGGAGGGTATTGCAGTTCCCTGTGTTCCACTGCTGGTGTTTTAATCTTTTTATTCTTTTGTGGTTATGTGAGAGTCAATTTGTTTGTCATCCACTGGGTGGTAGTGTTTCGGAATTGATCTCTGAGATAAAGCACAGGACGTCTGTAGGCTGTGCTCAGATCCTGCTACTCTGTGGTTCTCAAAATCGGTTTGTGGGGATTTTGCAGCCGGGACACTGTAATAACCCCCAGGCTGTCCTTCTGCCTCAGATCAAAATGAGTTGTTTTCCAGAGCTCCCCTCTTTCAACAGCTCGGAGAGTCTGCCTCCACACTTAGGGATCACTCCCTGCCACACTTCCGTGGACCTCTCCAGAGGCAGCTTTCCCGCAGCCAGGCTCCCACAGTGTGCGGGTCTCTGTTCTTCGGGACAGGAGACCTCACCTTATCCCAGGCAAAATCTAACCTTTCCATGTGTCCTGTGAATCTCCTCTGAGTCTGCGCATCTGCGCCAATTGGAGAGCGGTGTTCTGGGTCCCCGGCTGTTCAGTGAGTGCTGCAGCTGCAGCTTTCAGACCGCCGCAGACATCCACCTCCCTCTACAAGACGGCGTGGTCTCCGCATTCGCGCTGGTGGCTCCGGCAGACAAAAACCCTGTGGCAGTGGGGCTCCCTGGTCAGGAGAGCCCCGTCCAGCAGTCCCCCACCTTCTCCTGAAGGATAACTGACTCTTAACTTGCCAACAAACACTCCTAGTGCGATTCTCAGCTGCTCTCTCTCCCTCTGCCCAGCGACAAAGCTCCAGACACGTCCGTCTATTCCGCCGCCATTTTTCCTCCGAAGTGCGTTTTATTTTGAGGCTTGCTTTTAAGATTTGTCTAGTTTGGATCAGAAGAGTCTTTGGCCTCACCTCTAAGGCAACAACCCTTTGAGGGGGTCTATCCAATATCTCACATATTAGGAAAGCTTTTCATTTGGGCTGCTGTGTGAACATGACTTCCTCCTAGTTATGCATTAATTCCAATAATGTTTATGTTTGTTCCTTTCTGTTGATTCATTCCCTGGGTGGTTTCTTCATATTCATGTTTATTCGGATCATTACTGAGTAAGGAAAGTCTTTTGCAGATCTCCAGAGCTGTCTTACTTTTTTCCATTACCTTGCCCTGAAAATTTTAGCCACTTTGGTCTCCCTGGACTTTCAAATCATGAAATTGCTGGTCTCTGTTTGAGTTCCCTTACCTGTGTTGTAGCCTCTCTGGGCAGAAAACTGGGGTAATAATGAAAATCACAGCACTGCATTACCCATTATTTAATGTTCGATGAACAGTGTTTTACACATTTCATTTGATTTTTTAACTGTTGAAGGTGGGAGGAAGAATCCAGACTCCATTACTTCATCATGACAAAAACTTCTCAATATTTTTAAACTATAAAACAAACATATCTTAAACATACACATTTATTAACAGAACAAATTATAATCACATATACAGCTACCTCCGTAAAGATATTTCTTAAGAGAGAAGCTATGTTGGTACTGTTTCTTATGTTCTTATCTCAGCAATAAGGGGTCTGCCAATCAAAGGCTGATCTCAATTAAAGAACTGACAGAATGTCAACAGCCTCACTCTGTTGACAAGTAAGGAGGGAGAGTATTGCAAGCAAGGAGATTCAGAATATGAGTAATTAGCTTGCAGTAAGTTCTTTTTTTAAAAAAAAATATATTTTTTTATTGATTTTGGAGAGGAAAGGAGAAAGAGAGAGAGAAAACATCAATGATGAGAAAGAATTGTCCATCAGCTGCCTCTTGCACTCTCCACACTGGGTATTGAGCCCACAACCCAGGCATATGCCCCAACTGGGAATTTAACCATGACCTCTTGGTTCATAGGTCAACACTCAACCACTGAGCCACACCAGCTGGGCTCACAGTAATTTTTTAATTTCACTCTAGTATCACTCAATCTCTCCAATGCCTAGGATTGAGTTTCCATGGTCATGTCTGCTCACTGTGACCCAACCTGTCTTGATTAAAGCTGACTGGACCAGAGCTGAGCTAATCAGTGAATATAAATCGGGATAGAATCTACATTGCAAGGCAGGAAAGGTGATGGAGATTCAGTTTGTGTGGCTGGACTACATGTAAACTGGAGTTGGGAGCAGCTACATTCTGTGTGGACCATGGTGAGTCATCCACAGATGCATAGAGAATGCAGTATATATACAATGAGAAGTATAGACGACAGAACATGGGCTGAATTCCCGATGATTTTCCTGTTACTGTTTCCAATCCCTTTTTGAATTCCTGCCCATAGGTCCTATAAGACCTCTCTGTACTCCTGTAATTTCTTAATTTGTAAAGACTTGTTACCTCCAACAGGCCTGGAATTTGGGTTGCTCAGATCCAACTACTGAGACTCCACATTTCTGAGTTTCCATTGCTGCCTGTCAAATTTGAAGAAGGCTTATTGTCCTTTGACTGATGCTCTTTCTACCAATATGTGTTTCAGTTTTTATGATTTTATTTTTTCCCCTCTGGTCCTGCTACTCTGTTTTTCCCTTGCCAGCTTCTCCTGGTCACTGAAGTCCTGCCCCCAAACCTCAGTGAGCACAGCCTTCTGCTTTGTCTGTGGACTGACCTTTAGCATAAAGCCCATCTGACTCAAGCACCACCCATCTAGGACCTCTGGCTCCTGGCTCCTGCCTGAGAGGAATCTGTTGAATCACGCTGAGAGGCTGCCACTTTTCCTACTTTAAAGGCCAGACTTAAAGATGACATAGATTTTCCTTCTGACATAATTTCTGGAGCACAGCAGGCTGCCACACTTTTTCATATTCTTCTTTCCAATCCAGCCAAAGTCATGGGAGGAGTTTGGCAGTGAGGGAATGAGTATCATTCATCATGCCTCCCTTTTTCTCTCAAGAGAATGCCTAGCTAACACCAAACTATATAAAGAGGCATAATCAAACACATTAATAATGAAGACTGCATGATGCTATTTTCTAGAGTTGCTTACACACTGAAAGCTGGGACTTTCAGGATAAAAATTCACAAGAATTGCTTCCTATACCTTGAATATGTATTATTATGAGGACTCTTTTTTTCTTTCACACATTCATGTTTCTCTCCAGCTGATCATAATTTTGCTAAGTCCTGACATAAAACAATTTTTAGTAAGAAGGTGCATGAGGGAAGTTGTAGTGGGTTATTAAAGCAGTAGAGAGAAACCTAAATATTGCTGAAGGTCATAAATGAAGCCTTAATATGAGGAGTTAGATAGCCTAAGAGTACTGATTAGAGAAATAAAAAAGTTAGAAGATTCTATGTGAATTTGGATTACAACCATTAAACCCTTTCACAAATTTACCCAGACACAATAGATATAAACTTTTTTTTTTTTAAAGAAGAGAAGCTTTTTGTGTTTCCAGTGTCAAGCTTTTATTTCTAATTTTATGAAATAAAAAGTCAAGATAAGCCGAGACCAGTTTGGCTCAGTGGATAGAGCATTGGCTGGCAGACTGAAAGGTCCCAGGTGCGATTCTGGTTGTGGGCATGTACCTTGCTTGCGGGCACATCTCCACTGTGGGGCGTGCAGGAGGCGGCTGATTGATGTCTCTCTCTCATCGATGTTTCTGACTTTCTATCTCTCTCCCTTCCTCTCTGTAAAAAATCAATAAAATATATTTTAAAAAAAAGAGTCAAGATAAATTTTTGAGCTGTAACAATATGTCTTTTCATTCAAACCAGAAATATATCCTCCTATCTAATAAGAATAATATGCAAATTGACCATACCTCTGAGACACCCACAAGCCACACCCACCAGCCAATCAGGAGCAAGTATGCAAATTAACCCAACCAAGATGGCTGTTGGGTTTCCCTGGTGATGGAGGAAGCCAAGTTCCTAGTCATCCCAGGCCTCTACTCAAGGCTACAAAGTTTCAATTGTAGAAGATAAATAAATCCCAGACACCAGGGCCTCTGCTTGGGTTGCCAGGAGGCGTGGTCAGCCTGCAAACCACCACAGGCCCCTCGCCTAGGCTGCCCACATCCCAAGGGAACCCCCACTATGATCCAAGACACCCTTTAGGTTCTCAACCTTTTTTAATGCTCTATAGCAGCGGTTCTCAACTTGTGGGTCACGACCCACAGGTTGAAAACAGCTAGCAAGGTCACCTAAGACCATCGGAAAACAGATATTTACATTATGATTCATTAACAGTAGCAAAATTACAGTTATGAAGTAGCAACGAAAATAATGTTAAGATTGGGGTTCACCACAACATGCGGAACTGTGTTAAAAGGTCACCGCATTAAAAAAGATTGAGAACCACTGCTTTAAGGGAAACCATCTGGCCCCCACGTGTGCATGAGGCCTCTATCCTCCTATCTAATAAAAGGGTAATATGCAAATTGACCATCACTCCAACATACAGGATGGCTGCCCCCATGTGGTCAAAGATGACTTCTCCCATGTGGACACAAGATGGCAGCCACAAGATGGCCAGCAGGGGAGGACAGGTGGGAGGGACCAGGCTTGCAAGGGAGGGAAGTTGGGGGTGATCAAATCTGCAAGGGAGAGCAGTTAGGGGGTGACCAGGATGGCAAAGGAGGGAAGTTGGGGGCGACCAGCCTGAAAGGAAGGGCAGTTGGGGGGGGGGGACCCAGGCCTGTGGGGGAGGGCAGTTTGGTGCAATCAGGCAGGCAGGGGAGCAGTTAGTCATCAATCAGGCTGGCAGGGGACTGGTTAGGAAGTGTCTTTTTATTTATTATTGATTTTTTTACAGAGAGGAAGGGAGAGGGATAGAGTTAGAAACATCAATGAGAGAGACACATCAATCAGCTGCCTCTTGCACGCCCCCACTGGGGATGTGCCCACAACCAAGGTACATGCCCTTGACCAGAATCAAACCTGGGACCTTTTAGTCTGCAGACTGACGCTCTATCCACTGAGCCAAACTGGTTTCTGCAGAAGGTGATCATTTATTAGAGTACGGCAGAGCAGTTAGGGGCAATCAAGAAGGCAGTCAGTTGGGAGCCAGCAGTGCTGGATTGTGAGAGGGATATTGACCACCCATTTAGGTCCAATCCTACGGGGATCGGGCTAAACAGGTGGTTGGACATCTCTTGAGGGGTCCCAGATTTGAGAAGGTGCAGGCTGGGCTGAGGGACATACACCCCCATGTATGAATTTCATGCACGGGACCTCTAGTTAATAATAAAAGTACATTATTATTTTAAAAGTAACTTTTAAAAGTAACTACTTATTCTCAAATTCCATTTAATAACAGTAAGAAAAAGCAGTCAAGAGCATGAATAGACAACGCACAGATAAGTACAAATAAATACTGTAATGAAAATATGTTCAACCCCTTTAACAAATATGCAAACTGATATCACATTATGGTATTGTTATTTCTCTATCACATCAATAAAAAATTTTTTAAAAGATAATATCTGATGCTAGTAAAGATACATTGAAATAGTTGCTTATAAATTGCTGATGCGAGTGTAAATTGATGCAACCTTCTCAGAATAAACTTGCCAATAAGTATGAAGAATATTAAACAAGTTCATCACTTTTGACCTATGATTTTTCTCTGCAGAGATTCTATTCTGGGAAATAATCTGAGACATGAGCAAAGATTTATGCACATAGATGGTTATAACAGCAACATTTATGAAATATTTTGTATCAGAATAACTTTAGCTCTGAGTAACAGAAACTCTGATGCTAGCAGACTTAAATAAAGAGGAAATGTATTTTATATAACAGGTTGTACAGAGGAAGAGGTAGGCTTCTGGATTCTTCAAAGTTATAAAGAAAGTAGGTTTCATTGATTTCTTCTGTGGTCTTCAGATGGTTGTACATCCCCAATTGACAAAGTCTACAAGGAAGAGAAATCATTTCTTTTTATGGCTGTGTCTCAGATATGAGGAAACTTCCCCACATCTTTCCATTAGAACTTCCCTTCACATTTTATTGGCTGCAAGTGGCCATATGCCATTTCTGAACCAATTACTGGTACAGAGAATTGTATTATTCTTAGACCAATCAGTTCCACTCCTGGAACTCATGATGGAATTATTTCTTTTTGAGATATGTGGCTACATGAAGGAGAAGTATATTTCTGCACAAATCATTGTTCTTTTTGGAAAACAAAGGGCAACCAAAAGTGCACATTATACATCTAAATGAATTAAACTAGCAGTTTAATGGCACATTCATGCTGTGTAAAATAAATAATGGCACATTCATGCTGTGTAGTGGATAACTGGCCATTATAAATGTTGTGTTTGAAGAACGCTTAACATGTAAAACTTTTCATGCTGTAATGTGGTCTTAGTCTGCTAGGGCTGCCATAACAAAATACCATAGACTGGTGAGTTAAAAAACAAAAATTTATTTCCCACAGTTCTGGAGGCTGTGAATTCCAAGGGCAAGGTGCTGACTAATTTAGTTACTGGTGAGAGCTCCCTTCCTGACTTGTAGACAGCTGCCTTCTTGTTGTGTTATCACATGGCAGTGAGGAAGAACAAGCTCTCTGGTGTCTCTTCCTATAAGGGAGTTAATTTTACCATAAGAGTTGCACCCTCGTTACCTTGTCTAACCCTAATTACTTCCAGCAGGCTCTACCTCCAAATATCATGACATTGAGGACATAACCATTCAGTCCATAACAAATATCATGTCAACAAAAAGGAAATTAGAAATCTATATAATACATATGAACATATGTTAGCATATACAGAGAGAAATAAGGAAGAATGGTAAAGTGCTAGCTGTGGGTATCTCTATGATAAGATTGAGATTTTCGTTGTCTTCTACACTTTTCTCTACACAGGTACACATAGAAAAGAATAAGAGTAATTTTTATTGTTGTTGTTCTTAAGTGGCTTTTCCATTTTAGAGAAAGAGGAAAAAAAAGACAGAGGAAGGGGGAAATCTGAACATAATCTTATTCATGAAAATTCCACTCATATTTGAGGTTTAATGACAGCTCTAATTTTAGAAAAGTCAATTCTAATTACTGACTGTGTATGGTATTTTAATATTTTGATGACCCCTGCTTCTAAGAGTGCTGGTTGAGGTCTATGATGAAATACTTTACAAGTGCAGGGCTCAATGGTCCTCTGACTTGCTATTGCCACACTAACATATTTGAATAAGCAGAACCTTTCCATTATCAGACTGAGATGTGCTCATTCAACCTTCTTATCATCTATCTGTGGCTTTTCTTAAAGGGACATTGGAGGAATTGGCTAGGGAAAAGTGCAAAGATTGAAAAAAGTCTTTTAGGGTATACTTCTGACAGACAGGTAGAGTGACCAAGCATCCCAGCTTGCTCAAGGCGAGGAAATTTCCCAGGATGTGGGATTTTCCATGCTAAAACTGCTCGAGCCAAGAGCCACACCTGGGTGTCATTGAAAAATGACTTGGGGAGCTAAAATATATTCATATTGTTTTTTGGTTCATTCTGTTTTCTTATTTCAACCTCTCTTGGAGCATTCCAAGCTGTTTCTATTATGCTACAAGGAATGGAATTTTTTGCAATTTTTCAGCCAACTGTGGAGGGAAGTAGAAAGACTCAGGAGGCTGGGTGGGGCAGCAGCATCAGGAAACCCTTAGGAGGCAAAAAGAAAAGTCAAACTCAATAGGGAGCGGCTTTTATTGCCCAGGATCTCCTACAGAAATCTTACCCACCGAAAAATTGCTTTTGTAAAAAATTAAGCATTTGATCTTTTGATTAGGTCTACCACCCAAATTTTTATTCATCTTTATCCTCGCTTTCAGTTTTTGAGATGTGTTGTCATGACCAAATCATGAACTAAGTAGCTCAAATCTCATTTTAACACAGACCTCATATTCATGTACAGATTAAGTGCACAATCATACCTTGGTTTCACAGAATTGCACAAATAGATTCACTCTATGTGGTAAGTCAGACAGAGCCCTAGTCTTTTCTAAGGTTTCAATATTATTTTGTATTAGTTTCAAGTACAGTATGGTGGTTAGACAACAATATATGTCACAAAATGTTCCCCTGATATTTCTAGTACACACCTGGAACCATACATAGATTTTACAATGTTATTGACTATATTCTCCATGCTGTACTTTATATCCACATCCCCGTAGCTATTTTGTAACTACCAATTTGTACTTCTTCATTCTTTCAGCTGTTTCACTCACCCTATCCCTCAACCTCCTCCCCTCTGGCAACCATCAGTCTGTTCTCTATATCTATGAGTCTTTCTGTTTCATTTGTTCATTTATTTTGTTCTTTAAATTCCACATATAAGTGGAATTATATGGTATTTGTCTTTCTCTGTCTGACTTATTTCACTTGGCATAATACCCTCTGGGTCCACCCATATTGTCACAAAAAGTAACATTTCATTCTTTTTTATCTACATAGTCCTATTCTTTTCTACTGAATGTGATTATCAGAAAGGTCAAGCAAAAAACTTCAAATGTGAAAATCCTATGTAGCTAACAGTAGCATACAATCATTTAAGAATATGACAGTTTCCAAAACCAGTTTGGCTCAGTAGATAGAGCGTCAGCCTTCGGACTGAAGGGTCCCAGGTTCGATTTTGGTCAAGGGCATGTACTTTGGTTGTGGGCACATCCCTGGAGGGGGAGTGGAAGAGGCAGCTGATCGATGTGTCTCTCTCATTGATGTTTCTAACTCTCTATCCCTTCCTCTCTGTAAAAAAACAATAATATATATATATTTTTTAAAAAGAATATGACAGTGAAAAGATAATTTTAAAAATAAATGATCACTTTGTGGATGGAAAACACTGACAAGTTCAGAGGAAGCCTGCATGGTGGGCCTTACAAACTCAGAGACCAAAAGCAACCACTTACAATAATCTGATCATAAAAGTTCTTAACCAAAAGCTGGTAGTCACATCCTAGGCCTGTAGCTTCCTTGAAAAAGGTCCATCTTCTCCTTAAATGAGCCTGTCAATTGTCTTTTTTTGCATCTAAGATAACATACTTTTGAAATATCAGGGTAATTTCCTCTTCTAGACTGTGCAGGACGCACCCAGTACACCAGAGTAGGAGACCCAAACCCCTCCTTGTGTTCTTGTTTCCCCAAGACCATCTCTATGTGCTGTAGATGTTCTTTATTAACGATCCAGAACCCATCGATGTAAAAGAAGGATCTGTTTCGACATTTTACCTTTTATTTAATTCCAGAGATTTCCTCACTTTGCTTTCTCTTGCCTCCTTAATCTACCACCAAAGGCTGTCATGGAACCCTCTTTATGTCTCCTCCTTTGATTCTAATGTGTATAATAAACTGCCATTCTCTGGAGCATTTTCTCAATCCATTAAGGTTTTCTTCCCAGCAATTGTCATCAGTTTGGCTCAAATAAACTCATAAAAATTCTCTACATGTTTGGACATTTCTTACATTGACAACTATAATTTCCAATATTGGATGCTACTGATAAAAAACATTTAATATTTATATTTCCTACTCCAATCTAGTTAACAACACTGAATGGATAAAGTCAGACTCTAATGATTTAGGCTAATAAGATGTATTTTCTTTTTTTTTCTTGAATTAGCATGTGAATGCACGTCCATTAACATCGAATTGTTTTCCCTATTTGTTGAATGAATCAGCCTGTTCTTAGGATGTGTGTCAGGAAAATATGTTTGAGAAATTAACCTACATTGTTCTTTCTTCCTTTTTCTTTCTTGTACTCCTTTTCTCTCCGTTCAAGCTGTGTTAGTTTGATAAGACAAAGAATGTGTCAGGGAGAACTATTCTGGGTAGTTAGGCAGACAGTCATTGTCCACTGACAGGAAATGTTACTGTGCCACAAATATGGCATAGAAGCAGTACAAAGCTACTGGTCTTGAAGGAGCTGTGCTAACCAGCACAATGGACCACTCTGTCATAAACTGGCAGGGCGGACAATTGCTATTCAAAAGGCTCCAATTTGGCCCTTGGTGGCTGGAACCATCCCCAATAGGTGGGAGATAGGTAGGAGTTGGAATGAGTCCTGTAGGCAGAAAGTAAAACTCTCCAAAATGACTATGTTTAAATTTTCTGAAGGCTAAGCAAAAATATTCCCTCAGCTTGACTAAACTTTAGATAAGCTTCTTCCTGACCATAGGATCCTGGCTGCCTTATTTTAGAGCGTTTACCTTGGAAAACTTAGAATTGTAAATCTTTTCTCTGCTTCTGAACAGTTCTATAACCCAGGAATGCCCTTCTTAAGGACATGGAAAGCATCCTTTTAAGATGTAATTATTAAGAAAGATAGATCACCCGGGCCAGTTGTCATAGTAATAGTGATAATGATAGGAAATAAGTAGAGAGTGTTACAATGTTATAGCAATAGAAAATAATTACAGAGTGTTATAGGAAATGTAGAAAAGTTATCTTTTATGAAATACTTGTGTGAAATATTAAAGAGCACAGGGAATGACCACTCTGGCCAAGTCCTAGCTGCACCATATAGATAAGACTATAGCTGAATGCTACCCTTAGGAATGATGTATGTAAACCTGATAGACATCTTCTGAGTGACTCTGTGATTGATAATCAGCTTGTATCAGTATGTTACTGATAGCCACCTGGACTGCCATGGGTCAGAATAGACTTAAAAAAGGGTCCCTGACTTCAGACATTGATCATCCTCTTGGTCCATGTTCCACTTTGCCTTGCTCACACCTGACGGCAGAAGAATGATGGAACCAAAGATCATGAGACTTCATTTGCCCTCCTCCTGCTGACTCAACTCAATGGCTAGCCACCTAAGGACCAATCTGCTGCTGCCTACAGAGGATGCCACTCTTCTCCGGGGACCTTGTTAAGTCTGAGCCCATGGCACCAGGAACCTTGTGAGTAATAAAGTGTGCCGTATGATTTGCAATTGCATATTTTTGTGTGGTGTAATTTCTCCAGCAGTCTTAACTAGTATAATCCTAATCCTAATATATAAAAAAACCAGAGTCTGTAACATCCAAAATGACCAAAAGCTTGACCAACTGTAAGTCAATCCTGCAGTCAGTGCTGGGTTACCATTGTGACACAGCACTGACTGCCAAAGTGGCTATAGATTAGGCCCAAAGAGAGGTCCAGGGAGAGAGAGGCAGAGTCTGATTCACAGCCTCCCTGGCAGCTGTTGATCAGCCCTTGCCTCTCTGCACCTCTCTCCAGGCCTCTTCAGGGGCAGCTGAACAGCCCTGCCTCTCTGAACAAGCCCAGAGATAGGGCCAGAGGTGCTGATTGGCATAAAAACAAACCAATCAGACCCAAATCTGAGTGAAGTGCGAGGAGCCAATGGCTGTCTAGGAGGCGGAGCTTTTGATACTGATTGGCATAGAAATTGACCAATCAGAACCAAATTAGCCAGCAGGGGAGGGCTGTTGGGGGTGAGATCAGGCAAGCAGGAGAGGGCAGTTAGGGGCAATCAGGCAGTCAGGCAGAGGGGTTAGGGGTGATCAGGCAGGCAGGCAGGCAGGCAGGTGAGCAATTAGGACCCAGTGGTCCCAGATTGTGAGAGGGATGTCTGACTGGGATAGGGCCTAAACCAGCAGTGGAACATCCCCTATGGAGTCCCAGATTGAAAAGGATATAGGCTGGGCTAAGGGAACCCCCCCTCAGGCATGAATTGCGTGCACTGGGCCACTAGCCATATCTAATAAAAGAGTAATATGCAAATTGACTGTAACTATGCTATACCCACAAGCCATGCCTACCAGCCAATCAGAGCAAGTATGCAAATTAACCCAACCAAGATGGCTACGGTCACCGAGAAAGCAGTAGGGAGGCTTTGGTTGCTCCTGACGATGGAGGAAGCCAAGCTTTCCACACACCCTGGCCAGCCTAAACCTCTGCTTAAGGCAACAAAGTTCAATGGCTGTGTGAGCAGAAGGCTTGGCTTGGCTCCAGGCTACATAGTTTCAATTGTAGAAAATAAATAAATCCCAGATACCAGGGCCTCCACTTGGGTCGCCAGGGGTATGGCTGGCCGACAGAAGTGATTAGGGGCAATCAGGAAGGCAGGCAGGCGAGCAGTCCTGGATTGTGAGAGGGATGTCTGATTGACCATTTAGGCCCAAGATGTCTGACAGCCCGTTTAGGCCCAATCCTATGTGATGGCTGTCAGACATCCCTCAAGGGGTCCCAGATTGGAGAGGGAGCAGGCTAGGCTGAAGTTCACACACACACACACACACACACACACACACACACACACCGCCCTATGCATAACTTTCGTGTACTGGGCCTCTAGTATTAATATAAGATCAGATGATAATGCCTACCCTTGGTCCTGCTTGTTTAGAGTAGTCTCTTCCCTATCAACTACTTAATATTCGGTCACTTGCATGGTTAAGTTTATCTCAAGAGACACTTTGGATAACACCCCATATACTCTACTCAGACACCAGTTCATTCATTGGTTAGAATGTCAGCCCTTGAAACAAAAGGTTATGGGTTCAGTTCCTGGTCAAGGGCATGTAACCCAGTTGCAGGTTCAATCCCAGACTCCTATAGGGGTGAGAGCAGAAGGCAACCAATTGATGTGTCTCTCACATTGATGTTTCCCTCTCTCTTTTTCTCCCTCTTCCCTCTCTTTCAGTTCCTCTAAAAAATCAGTGGGGAAAAAAAATCCTTGGGTAAGAATAAAAAAGAAAGAAATATAGGTCTTCTAGTCAAGATGGAAGCATAAGTAAACACAATGTTCACTTCCTCCCACAACCACTTCAAAATTATAAATAAACTAGAGAACAACCAGCATTCAGAACCACCTGAAATCTGGCTGAAGGGAAGTCCTACAACTAGAGAGGTAAAGAAATCACATTGAGATGGGTAAAGACATGAAACAGGCCAGTCCCACACCGACGTGTGGCAGATAAAAATTTGGAGGGATATCTTGGCTGCAGAAGTATCCCCTGAGGAGGGAGGGACCAAGTCTCCACCAGGCCCCATATTCCAGGGTTTCAGAGCCATAACTCTGGCTGTGAAAACCAGGGGTACTGTGGCTGAGTGAGACAGGGCTGCTGGACTCCCAGACAGTTCCTCTTAAAGAAACAGAAGAACTAAAATGAAAACAGCTTGAACAGCTAAGACTTTTAAATCCCACATAACAAGAATGAAGGGTGTAAAAGTTTCCTACTTTTGCTGTAAATGATTACCACAAACAGTTCTATGGATCAGAAGTCTGGGCATAGCATCTCTCTATTGGGTCTTCTCCTCAGGGTCTCACAAGAATAAAATCGGTATTAGCTAAACTGGGTTCTTCATCTGAATGCTGTTGGGAATATTCCGCTATCAAGCCCATTAAGGATGTTGGCAGACTTCAATTTCTTGGGGGTTATAGGACCAAGCTCTTGTTTCCTTCATATGGTCTTCTTTATCTTCAAGCCAGCAAATAATGGCACATAGAGACCTTTCCAGGCTTTAGATATCTGACCTCTTCTACCAGCTGAAGTGATATCTCTGTTTTTAAGAGCTCATGTAATATGTTGGAGAAGCCAGGATAGTCTTCCTATTTTAAGGTCATCTGATTAGTAATCTTAATTACTCACTTCTGCAAAATCCATTCTGCCATGTAGAGTAACATAATCACAAGAGTAACTCAGAAGGCAAAGTTCATGGGGACCCAAATTCTTCCTATTATGGATGGATTTGGAATACACTTTGGAGGTAAAGATAAAAAAGATGTGTTTAAAAAACGTGTTTAACATTTCATCTAATGCAGTGGTTCTCAACCTTCCTAATGACTTGACCCTTTAATACAGTTCCTCATGTTGTGGTGACTCCCAACCATAAAATTATAACTACTTTATAACTGTAATTTTGCTACTGTTATGAATCTCATTATAAATATCTGTGTTTTCTGATGGTCTTAGGTGACCCCTGTGGAAGGGCTGTTCAACTCCCAAAGGGGTTGTGACCCACAAGTTGAGAACCGCAGATCTAACGAGATATCTACCTCTTATCCAGAAACTTATTAAAGGCCATCACATTTTCCTTTAGGATTTGCATTCATTAGTCTACAAATATACAGGGTGGGACAAAAGTAGGTTTGCAGTAGTGAATAATGTGAAACACAGAGTTTTATTCTTGTATTATTTATTAATTATTGCATTATTTTCCACAGGAACAACTGTAAACCTACTTTTACCCCACCCTGTTCTGCTTGAGTGCTCTCATTGTACAAAAAGAGGGGAAAGACAACTATCATTCGAACAAATTGAATGTGATAATAAGAATTGTGGTTTGTGAGGAAAAGACAGGATGAAATTAAGCAGAAATTTTTGAGAGTCCAAGTCACTTTTTCCACTGTCTTTCTTCCATATGGTGTGCTGGCATGAACAGAAGCAGAAGCAATGAATGAAGAGGAAGGTGATCTGGGCCTTGGGGTCACATATATGAGGAGGGGAACCAGAGCGTATTATATTAAAAAAGGTAAAGGGGCAAAAAAAGACTCAGGAAGTTCTAATTAGGAAAAGGCCCAATAAAAGTGGAAACAGAACAGTACTAGGTCCACACAATGTCATCAACTAGCTAACCTCTTTGGAAGAAAATTTATTGAGTGGTGTACATTTTAAAAAGAAAACATTTTTATAAAAGACATCATCTCACTACATGGAATAGAGCCTGTAATTTCATGACATTCAACTACTTATTGAGATCCTTGTCAAATACATTGTATACATACATGCATATACACACACACACGTACATATTCTTTCAGGAGGGACTACTATTTTGTGGAGGAGAAAAATCCAAGTAAAGATTGATTGGACAGCTTGATAAACCTAACACAGGGAAATATGCTAAACCAAAGGGCCCTTGGAGTGAGCTCTATATTCTCTAACAAGCCCAGAGCCTCTGCAAAAATTGTCCACAACAACCATAGAAAATGCACATTTTATTTTGTTGCTCCTTCTAGCAGATACTGTTTTGGATTTTTAATGAGAAACAAGCTTGCATTCATGACCCAAATTTTAAAACCTCTAGGTCACTGTGTAATAAACAGAGTAATAGATTTTGCTTTTCATTGCTTTGCTTTAGATGAGCTAAAACAATTATGCCCTCTAGCCTCTGAAATTTGTACTGCAAAGGCCATTTTAACAACATTCACTTCAGCTTTATCCTTGGTTCTCGAAGTTAAAAGTCAGCAAAAATGTGGTTCATATTTACAAAGACCCCTCCAGGTGTAAGTAAAGCAATTAATCTTATTTGGCTGCATTAATATGGCTACTGTGAGGTAAATTTGTCATCTTAGATGTACCAGAAAAAAATATTTTTAATTGCTTTTATGCTTTGCTTTTGTACTCATAGTTTTTAAACTTTACATATTATAGGGAAAATACTCCCTAAAATTTGCTAAG